>JXSR01S028254.1:8889-26723 GCA_000969725.1 Ophiothrix spiculata | reverse complement strand
CATCATAGCAAAACCAGAGTTAGTTGGAATGGAAACATAGAAAGATTTGGGAGGCCATATGGATCCGTTGAAGAGGACCCCATGTCATGAACAGAGACGAGGGGAGCCACTTTATCAGCCACGTTTTGATCCTCTTCTGAGTAGGAGTGAGCCCTCTATTGGTGATCATCGATCAGTCGCCCAAGACACTCAAAACCGTCAATGTAAGTTTCCAACTAACTCTGGTTTTGTTATGATGAACTTTTATTTAATTAATTGGGGACTCTTTGTTATCAAAATCTATGCAAATAAGCACAAGTTGACATAGACAAGATTGGAAGCGTGGCTTCAGTTTTCGCATAAAATACATACACTGTTCGTGCTTCAAATCAAGATTTGTCCACTTTTTTCTTACAACTGAACTAGTTTCCGAAAAGGCCGAGAGTATTGACACGATTATCGTGTCAATAGTCACGCCCAAAATGGCTATAGACATGATGATCGGGTCACGAGTGAATGGCTATGGAGCCGATGCTCACTGATGCTCAAGGGGATGGCAACAAAAATAGTGGAAGGAGGAAGGCGACCCCGCATTGGTAATATTACAACTTTGCTCCCCATTATTTTCTTCCTTTTGTTTGTTTTACTCCTCTCTTTTGGTCTACCACGGACCAAAGGACAAAAAGGCAACTTCAAATTGACATTCTGATTAACATCAGAAATCTCCAGGTTATAATATTACCAATCAATGCAAGTCACCTCCCTCCTTCCACCATATTTTTGTTGCCATCCCCTAGAGCATCAGTGAACATCGGCTCCATAGCCATTCACTTTCTCACACATGATCATCGTGTCTATAGCCATTTTTGACAAGGTTATTGACACTATCATTGTGTCTATAGCCACTAACTTCCGAAAAAATCTAGAATAAGTTGGCTCCATATGTGACAAGATAGCAATGAGCACTCGGTGCCCTTTTTTGTTCATTTGCACTCTGTATTTGCAAATTTCTGGTTGACTCTTACAAACAAAATGGTAAATGTTTATTGAATCATGCTTCAGGTCCAAAGTCCCTATTTATTTTCTGAAATTAGTATTATTATATATAAATTAGGGATGAAAAACCACATGAAGAATCAAATGTTTATTCATCATGTTTCAAGTCAAAGTCCTGATTTACTTTAAAGGGGCATCGGACAAGATTTTAAAATCTTATTTTTTGATGATTGACACTTTATATTTTAGAAAATAACAGTCAATTACCAGATATCGGGAAAATTCAAATATCAAAAAACTTAAAAATCTGAATTTTATTTTGTTTGTTGAACGTGTGTAGGGCTTTTCTCTGAAAGGTATTTATTGATGCTGTATATCAAGAAAGAGCAAAAGATTTGTTGTTAAAACATTCCTTTCACATCATAGATTGCAGATAAATCAAAAGAAATTTAGAGTTTGCATTATATCTCCTGATAAGGCCAATTTTAAAAAAATCAACTATGGGGGCAGTATTTTCTTTGTTGATAACAATAATTAAAAAACAAAACAATATCTAAATAATATATAGGGTTTGAATTTGACAATAAAACTTTGCATGCTGTCTGCTAATACTTCAAATGATGCAAAAATCTCAAAATGCTTGGGGAAGGTTTGGGGATGATGGTGAACTTGTCCAATGCCCCTTTAAGCCAACATGTTTGTTAAATTGTTATCTCAATGTCAATGACGATAAGACACTATTAATCTGAACCTTGTGCGAGTCAATTAATGGCAGAAGTCGATTAGTACTATAAACCTGTGATACTACACCATACATACACTGAGCTGTCCCATGACTAGGGCTGATACTACAGGTTGCCTTACCAATGGTGGATCATCCTAGGAGAAAGTTGTCATCAAAAAGAAAATCATGCAAGAAAAACAGGGTTTTAAGTGAGGATTTTCATGAATTATCAGGGAAAATCAGGCTTAGCAGGGATGCAAGTTGATGGGAGTGTAAAAATTGCAGAACATTTTACCAAAAATGCCATTAATTGCACAAACACTGTATATTTTTTTTTTACAGAAAGTAAAAGAAAATTGCAGAATTCTGCAAAAAATGCAGAAAACTTCCATTCCTGGCTTAAGAGTCTCTAAACATCTTATCACATGAAACTCCATGGTAAAATTGAAACTGGATTTTCCATTTTCTTTTTGTCAATTAAAAATTTGGTCTGAGTTTATGTTAATTTTTGATCTGGAATATGTTCAAGAACACAATAATGTTCCTGTGTAAATGCGGACCCAGAATAATGCATGCAAAATCATCATTGTATGGAAATACCCCGGGGGGCACTCAACTTTGAAAGTGGTAGATATGTCAGGCGCGAAGCGCCGAAATCGGGGTCAGGTGAACTGATTTTCTGTAAAAAATGGACCTTTGAAACCCGCTTTTAGGGGGTCTAGTGAACTGAAATTTTGGCCAAAAATAGCCTTTTTTCGAAATTTTTGGATGTCTTGATTTCCATAACCCTTTGAACCCGATGAGCCGGTATACATGTACCGTATACCCGATGAACCGGGTCACATGTCAGAAACTTTATGTGTCTCTCAACAAGCATGGGTAGTTACAATTTTCAATAGTTTTTATTTATTTTGGAAGACATCAATGAAGCTTTGAACCCATGGTTGATGAGTCATTCTGCTCTTATTTACTCGAAAGAGGTAAAAAATTCCCCATATTTTCGTAAATTTGATAACAATTTTCAACAAATGTGGCTTCGCCCATAGCCTACAACGTAAATGTCGAATATGTTGTCGACATAAATAGTATTCTTTTGTGAATGCTGGTTATTGGAACAATTCAGACTACTGTAAAATAAAAAGTAAAGCAAGGGAAATCAAATCAAATTAAGTTTAGGGGTTATATTTTGCTTTTTAACTTTCGGGTTGGCCCGGGTCAGCGGTACAGATACACGTGGAATGGCCAGGGTTCAAAGGTTTAAATCTATCATGAACTCAAATGAATTTTACAATTCAGTTTCGAAGTGTTAAATATTATACAAATATTGACTGCTTTGAGGAACATGGTTTAAATTATTTCTCCGAGCTGACTATGCCCTCAGATTCGCTTCGGGCATATTCTTGGTTTTGAGATCACCGTGGGGAAATAATTTTAACCATACCCCGAACAAAAAAGCAGTCAATATTCGTTTTATATACCGACTGTATAGATTTTAGTCAACTGGTTTGCTAAAAGAACAATTTTAGCACTTAAAACGCCTGATAATGATTTATAATGTTGAAAGCGCCGTATTGTGCGCAAACTATAATGAGCGGGCCTAGTGAAAAATATGCCCTGGGCCTAATTAAATCCAAGCCCTCACTTTTAATCAATCAGAGGGCAGGAAGCCACATATAATATCAATTATCCGATTACCAATCACAGGTATGAGATTACATCTTCTTAAAAAAAACCTGGAAATGCATGTGAAATTGGTAAAAAAAATGCCTAAAACCGGGCTGAAAATAAATAAAATTGCGGAAATTTTGACATCAAAAAGACCTGGAACCAGCTGAAAAGCTGGAAAATCTCATGCCTGTAATTTCATTCTTTTTTTAGATTAAAACCATGATCATAACGATCACCACACAGGTTGTTAGGGGATGTGTGTGAACCAAGGGAGTTATAAAATATGTCTTTGATACTGAATTGGCTGCTTAATTGTAGATCAGAAGACATAAAATATTCTCTCTGCAGTTCTTAACATCTCACTGTGTTAAAACCATGCACTAAGGCTTGACGTCCAAAGACGTTCGCTCGACTGAGTGACATTCGCTCACCCTGTCAAGAAAACTTCGCTCCAACGGGAAACGACATTCGCTACACTTCAGATTGAATTGGAGTGAAGATCGCTCCGAATATTCTTGGGTTTGTTTATGCAATAATCATACCGCTACAACATGCGCGAGTGACATTCGCTGTCATTGATTGAAACGATGTTCGCTCAAACAGAGCGACATTCGCTCTCCGTTTTAGCGAATTAGTCAGAGTGAATATCAAGAGCGAATGTCACTCGGCCGAGCAAATGTCTTTGGACGCCAAGCCTAAACAGTGTTCATAGAGTACTCTACATAGACACAACACATAGGAGGCCATGGCACCGACAGGATTTTCACCAACAAACTTTTTGATTCCAAATCCGCTTGAATAATCTACATATTAAAGATGAAATAGTGTCAGAATTTAAAAATCAAACTGCATCACAGGTATAAATTCACTTGCACTCAGGCATCAAAATAAAAGAGGGCGGCGGGCGAATCGCCCCCTATTTTTATAAAAAAGCCCCTTGCAAAGGTGGAAGAGGGCGAAAAATATTACAAAAGCACACCAATCGCCACCACTTGTAAAACTTAAGTAGATGAAGTTGAACTGCTCAAAATGTTGCTCATAACACAATTTAGTAACAATATCCCAAGTAAAAAAAAGTAGCCCCCAAGTAGCTCAAAAGAGCCCCCTAGAATGAAAGTCAGAGGGCGATTTTTATTTGCTGAAAAAAAAAATAGCCCCCTAAAGAAAAAGATTATTTTGACCCCTGCTCGTACTAGATTAAAATATTCATCAAGTTAGCAAAGAACCCAAATGTATGTTACACAAAATACTATCTAGCTTAACAAAGAAATAATGTAGTCTACTTACTGATTCATGCGAGTCTTTGAATAACGCCACAGCATCTTCTATACTGATGTCATTGTTTTTGACCCTGTTCTGAAGATCTATTAAAGCTTGTTGCTCCTTTGGAATTCCAGCTATAGGAATAAATCAATTACAAAATTGAAATACAAATAGTAGTTAAGTCTGTTGTGGAGAAATGAATTGAGCACTTCAAATTCACTTCTGATTGGAAAGGGTATATGTAAGATTATACAAATACAACATGGTTTGAGGGGAAGTATCGCAAAATACTGTCCCCGGGGTGTTGGATGATCGAAGTCTCCATCATCCAACAATGAGGGGCAGTATTTTGCAATTCTTCTATGAAATAAACCATGTTGTATTTGTTTTACTACACCTCAAAAAAGTCAAAATATAAATTGAAAATAAATCAAAATCAACAAATTCAATACTTTGCTGTGAGCCATACGATAGTACCATGCGGAAGTTTTTACTACTTTCCCTGCGCATGTCTAAAACAAACAGGCGCAACGCATAAATGCATACCAGAGCGGCAGTACTTGAGTATTAACGCACAGCAGGAAAGTAGCCAAAAATACTTTTTGCGCGTCTCCGCTATTAAACCAATAGAAAAACTGTATTATCTTATAAATATTCAAGAGGTGTAGTAATATCTAATAACCTGCGTAATAACACGATCCAATCTATTAAGATTATTTCTACTTTTATGCAAACAACTGTGCGGTCATTATCAGGTAACAATGACTTCTTATAATGACCAGCGTATGTATTAAAAATGTAAAAAGAGCAGTTATTAATGACAATAATAACTTTGCACCATCTATTTTTCGGTCATTGTGTGAATTTGTTGGTGATTGTTTTGGACCTCTGTACTTTTATTCGGGAGCGATACCTTGGTCCAAAACAATCACCTCAGAATTCGCACAATGACCTCATAAAAGATGATGCGCAGTTATTATTGTCTAATTAATCTATATGAAGGTGAAATAAAAGAATGATTGAGAGCAAGGACTCGGTCAGGAATTATAGAAAAATGATGAGCCATTACAATCATAACATACACTTCATACTCAAGACTTCACAGCATTTTATTCCAGTGTGGGGGTCAAATTGAGGATATTTGGATTTTTGCCAGTAGTTCATCATTATATCCTGTTGAATTACCCAAATACCATAGAGTGCCAGTATATGGCACGTCATGTTTTTCTTCAAAACATGGCATTTACCACAAATCCAACAGATATGATTGGCTAAACAGATGCTAAAAATGTAAGTTGCATTCGTCTTAAATCAGAATTGATAATAATTTATCACAATTTATCAGCCACATTGTCAGGATGAAGTGAAACAAAAACTAGAAAAATGTGCCACATACAAGCACTCTACGGTAGAGAAAACAAACTCAACTTTGCATACAATTTTGCATATCGCTCACGTAAGGCCCCCCAAAAAAAATTGTTTGGTTGCCCTCCACCGACTGACCCTATTTTTCAGCCCGACCCAAACTTTTTTGCAAAACTTACCGACAACAACAAAAAAAAAGTTACATTTTTGCTTTTTTCGATATTCAACCCTCAAAATGTTTAGGATGTCCCAAATCACTACAAGAATTATTTGATTGTTTTGATTTTGATGTTGCGGGGGAAGTTGTGAAGGCTGGAGCGGCCGATCAGCTTAGCAGTCCGTGGAAGAGTATTTAAAAAAAAAAAAAGAAAGAAAGAAAACGACTGACCTACCCTCTCTGAAAAAAGCTGTGGAGGGCAACCAAAGAATTTTTTTTTTGGCCTAATGCAATATTTGCAAGGATTTCCCCTGTGCGCAACCAAATCTCTGCACTAAAAACTTGATTTAGGTGGGCTCAACTGGACCCCCATGGCTGACATTGACATGATTCTTGATGGTATAGGCAGTCTGGCATTGATTCTTCCCACTATATCTATGGTTCATCCACTATGGACTAGGTGTAAAGGTCACTGCTAGCATTCGAGAAATCGCCGGCTGGGGTCAGACTAGTGCTCAATGTAGGGAAGAGCGAATGCTTGATCCTCAATGAAACATCTGGTCATCCTCCTTTCCGTCATCAGGGAAGTGGTGGACTTTGAATACCTTAGGTCTTATGGCAAAGATGACTTCTTGACAGGGGGGACAGGCATGGATTGCCTGTGGCGGGCTTGATGTCATGTGGGGGTCTGATGTTGCAAGGGCGGCCGGGATTGGGTTCTTCGGGGCCTATGTTATTTGTTTGTTTGTTTGTTTATTTACTTAGATGGCACCTACGCTGGGCTACTGATGCATTTCAAAATATGTCCTAGAGACAGCATCAGGCTGGGCATCAGGTTTGTGGTGATGTGGCCCTCATCTCTTCAGCCGTGGCATGAGGGTGGACCTGGTTTGCTGGTCATTGTTTTCGGGTCAGCGGCCTGATTATGTCCGCAGGGGGGGGGGGGGGTCACTTAACACTCAACTTTTGAGGTAAGCGCCATGTGCCACCAAAAAGATCCCGTTTTTTATTTGTTCGCTCTCACTAAAAGACCGCCTACTTTTACCAACTGTCACTCAATGGCCCCTATTTTTTTAACGTCCTTGTCCCTAAAACAACCTTTATCACTGAAAGACCCACCATTTTCTTAATTTGATGTAATTTTTCACAAAATTTGTCGAAATTATGCAAATTTTTGGCCTCTTTTTTGACCCAATTTGTCACCGAAAGACCCCTACTTCCGCGAGGTGCTCAGTGGCACTCGTACGTCACTTCCATATGGAGTACCCCCACCCCTGGGCGTGTCGGACCTTCTTCTATGGAGACTGCCATGTCCTGACATAGGCTGTAGACCTTAGACATGGGCGGGTGCCATGTGTGCAGATACTAGCTTGGACTTCAATGCACGTGGAGGGGCAGTGTGTAATAAATTAAAGATGGTTGGCAAAGAAGTGTCGAAAGAAAGTCAAAAGATGATGATGAAGAAGAAAGGTCACTAATGCGTAATGCTTCAATAAAGCTGACACATTCTAAAGGCAACAAATTATTTTCTAACCTGCAGGGTTGCTTCTTTGTGTGTTTTCAAGTTCTGCAACAGATGTTATCCTAACATTTCCAACCACTTGCCCATGATCTCTATTTGCTTCTCTAATGGGTGAAGTTGGTTCAGGCGGTAACCTTGAGGGCGGTTCATCTTCTGGCTCATCAAGGTGCTCGTAATCTCCAGCGGGATCGTCATCGTCGTCGTCATCATCTTGTCTTTGGAACGCTCCGAATGAATTTGTTCCATAATAACTGTAGATGTCACTCTCATTCCCTGGAAAATGAAAATCAGGATTTACCGATTACAAATCGCATCTCGACATTACCTGTGCATGTTTTGTGCAAATCATGTTAACAATCTCAGGTGAATCTGACGACCTTGGTAAATCTTTCTGTATCATGACAAGGGTAGTTTGAAATTAGAGGGTTTTTCTTCTTCTTTCTTTCTTTTTTTAATTTTTTCGACAGAACCCAAAAAGTTCTGCAATTTATTGAATCACTTTATTTACTACACATGTACAATCATATTACAAAGCTTCGAGGCAAACGGTGACATTGAAAAAAATATCTAACAATAGTATTTTTTTAAAGTCCGGGCACTTCTTGCATAATGACACAGGGAGGGCATATTTTTGATTAGATAAGGACAAGGATCCTCTCATCAATAAGTACAATCCCTGCATGCATTGCAGTTAGTGTGAAGTTTGATTTATAGACCTATGTAATTTTACTGTGACTAACTAACTTGACTACTTGTACAGCAAAGATCACTGGTATAGTATCTGTTAAAAGCTGTTAACAGAGTAATGAGCATGAAATGGTTTTATATGGTTCGGAGGATTTGAAAAGAATTGGTATATGGATCAATGTAATGTGATCCAATGGGCCAAACGAAAATTTCAATGTGTTGGGTGTGCTTTTCTTTTTCTTTAACTATTTCATCATCACAAAAATATAACTGTACAATAAGATGGACATTTAAAGGTTCAACCATGCAATGGTTCGTTGAGGTAATGTAATTTTATAAATATAATTCATAATCAGCAAAGGAACAATTCGGAAATGTGTTTAAAGTAGTAATCAAAATTGATAACAAACACATTAAAGCTTTTGCTTCCAATCAGATAACGAATACCATAATGTTTTACTATATATGGCCTTTCTCAACACTTCAATTCTATTAGTTGTATGAATGCATATCCTTTCACCTCTTATCATGAATGGAAAGGCCCATAACTTTTAATGAGGTGCCCTGGTTTAAAAAAAATACTATAGACAGTCATAGCATGCAAAACAATATTCCATTTACCCAACCATCTATCCAATTGTTTGACTGCACTGGCAAAATGAGAGGAAAGTCGCAAATATCAAAATTAAGTTTTTAACATATTTTAATTCTCTATAATCTCAGCTTTTGAATGATATATAATATGTGTACCTCTGCGGCAAAAGGGTCCAGTTGTCGGCTCGTACATGTTGCTCCTTGTAGCATATCTAATGTATGGTATTTGTATACATCAGCTATGCTACAATGAGCAACATGTAGGAGTCGACAACTGGACCCTTTTGCCGCGGCGGTACACATATGTCACACTTTCTGTCTCCATTCTTCATTTAGAGATCAAATTCCAATGCAGTCCACTGAATATATTGCATTAAAAAATTAGCTGCAAATCAATTTCAAGAATACTGATTACTACAGTGTATAATAGCAACATGCAATCAATTAACCGTGAATTATTGCACTTCTCGGCAAAGTTGACTTTCAAAACTCTAGGTTTAGGTAAATACCTATTCATGAATGCGTTTTATGTCAAAAAACGAAACTTGACTTTTTCACCCTATTTTTACTTTAGATGCCATTTATTCAAAATGTAGATTTGCCACTTTCCGAATTCCTCTCATATTGTCAGAGCAGCCCACATGTTTTTGAGCCCTACATACAGAGACAGGATCTCAAGTGAGCTACAGTCTTTGCTTTGCAAACTCAATCCTCACTAGGCTCCTTGCTTTGTAAAAATTCCTTAATTTATAGATTTGCTTCTTAAAAAGTTCCTTGTTTTGATGGTGATGCAATCACACATAATGCAAACACCATCACCCATTGGTTCCAAAACACTGCTTCATTTTGGTCACAGTGCTCTCTCAGGAGACACCAACCACGATACAGACAGGGTCAATGGCAATTCAATTTGAAGAGTCTGATTTCTAGATGTAGGAGGAAACTGGAGTACCTGAAGATCACCTATGGAGGTATGGAATTGCTTAACCAAATTCACCAAAAAATATTGTTACGGTCTGGGTCTGTGCAGCTGCTATATAGAAGGGCCCGTCATATACAGGGTGTCCCAATAAAAATGCATCACTTTTGTTTTTGATCATTCGTCAGAAACCAATGGACAAAAATTAAAACTTTTTTCAGAATAATGATTAATATAGTTTAATCTTTCATCAGTGAAAGTTTAAGCAAAATCTGTCGAGCCGTTCTTGAAAAAACTAGAATTGTGTAAGAAGACTCAATATTATCCCATTCCAATGGACTTTACCACAGTAACTCATATTTGCAACTATCATCGATCTAACATGGCCATGTCCCCACAGTAATAGGCCTACTCTTAATGGAAACCTCATTTTATTCATGGATGAACATTTTTTCAGGAAAACAACTGCAAAGCAACAACCACAACAACAAAGACAACAATAGCAAAAGAAAATTAAGAATTTGAATAAACCTGAATGAAACTTGCAACCTTGTCTGATCACACTCAACTCCCTTCATCGTCAGGGATTTAGAACATCGCATTGGAACAGGAAAATGATGATAAGAACACAAAGGTGCCTGGAAAATGATTGTGAAAGGCAGAATGGCTTAAAATTTACTTAATACTTAAAAACTATTCTAAAAAATTTTAAATGTGCGCTATTATTGACTCAGACTTTCCACTTTTACGAGGAAGTGAATAACTGCTTTGATATTTGGATTTGAATATGTTGATAATGTTATATTTTTTTAAACACTTGTAAAGGGAGAGACAGTCATAAAGATCATAAGATTTACGTTTTTATGAAAAAAGCTTGAAACTTAAAAGATACAAAGGATTTCTGAAATAGACTTTCCATTATAGGGAATCTCTGCCTTGGTTGAGTTTTCTTGAAAAAACATGAACTCTTTTTTTTCTTCCCTTCTTTCTTTCCATTTAACGCTGAAAAACAGCAAGACCTACATATTGAATTACAGTGTAACTTTCAGTGCTGAAAAAGATATCAAAATGTTTTAGTGTCTATGCCATATTTTGTTATCTTTTAGGGCCTATTTTGCAAGTTTAAAAAAATTTATCAATAGTAACCAAAGATGTGCTTTATTAAAATGATAATCATGAGTTACTGTGGTAAACCAATTGGAATGGAGTAAAATTGAGTCTTCTTACAAAATTCTACTTTTCTCAAGAATGGCTCGACAGATTTTGCTCAAACTTTAAACGATTAAAGACTAAACTATACTTATTGTTATTCTGAAAAAAGTTTTGACTTTTGTCTATCTATTTCTGAGATATGATCAAAAATAAAAGTGATGCATTTTTATTGGGACACCCTGTACAATGTACTATAATATACATACACTGCTGGGATTTAAACCCCAGACCCAGTGGAGACAAAGTTAACTGGCTTGAACTTACCAGACACGAGAGATCTAATTGTATCATCCCTAGCCAGAGTCTGAGCTGCTGGTATTGCTATGTGGAAAAGCCTGTCATATACATACACTGTTGGGATTTGAACCCCAGACCCAGTGGAGACAAAGTTAACTGGCCTGAACTTACCAGATATGAGAGATCTAATTGTATCATCCCTAGTCAGAGTCTGAGCTGCTGGTATTGCTATGTGGAAAGGCCTGTCATATACATACACTGCAGGGATTTGAACCTCAGACCCAGTGGAGACAAAGTTAACTGGCCTGAACTTACCAGATATGAGATATCTAATTGTATCATCCCTAGTTAGAGTCTGAGCTGCTGGTATTGCTATGTGGAAAGGCCTGTCAAATACATACACTGCTGGGATTTGAACCCCAGACCCAGTGGAGACAAATTTAACTGGCTTGAACTTACCAGATATGAGCGATCTAATTGTATCATCCCTAGTCAGAGTCTGAGCTGCTGGTATTGCTATGTGGAAAGGCCTGTCATATACATACACTGCTGGGATTTGAACCCCAGGCCCAGTGGAGACAAATTTAATTGGCTTGAACTTACCGGATATGAGCGATCTAATTGTATCATCTCTGGTCAGAGTCTGAGCTGCTGATATTGCTATGTTGAATGGCCTGTCATATACATACACTGCTTGGATTTGAACCCCAGACCCAGTGGAGACAAAGTTAACTGGCTTGAACTTACCAGATATGAGGGATCTAATTGTATCATCCCTTGTCAGAGTCTGAGCTGCCGGTATTGCTATGTGGAAAAGCCTGTCATATACATACACTGCTGGGATTTGAACCCCAGACTCAGTGGAGGCAAAGTTAACTGGCTTGAACTTACCAGATATGAGAGATCTAATTGTATCATCCCTTGTCAGAGTCTGAGCTGCCGGTATTGCTATGTGGAAAAGCCTGTCATATATATACACTGCTGGGATTTGAACCCCAGACCCAGTGGAGACAAAGTTAACTGGCTTGAACTTACCAGATATGAGAGATCTAATTGTATCATCCCTTGTCAGAGTCTGAGCTGCCGGTATTGCTATGTGGAAAAGCCTGTCATATATATACACTGCTGGGATTTGAACCCCAGACCCAGTGGAGACAAAGTTAACTGGCTTGAACTTACCAGATATGAGAGATCTAATTGTATCATCTCTAGTCAGAGTCTGAGCTGCCGGTATTGCTATGTGGAAAGGCCTGTCATAGTCGGATTTTGTACCTGATGGAACACCACCTCTGTTAACTGAAAAATTAAATTAAATCAAATTAACATCACCATCTATAATTCCTGAACAGTTACTCAAGCACTAGATAGATCAATGTTCCTTGACAAAATAACCCAACCCAACCATATTTCTATTATAAACTCTAGAATATTATGTCATCAGAAGTATGTTGTGATGTTGGGAGGAAAATTTGACCAATAGGCATGACATAATATTCTAGAGTTTAAAATAGATATGGTTGGGTTGGGTTATTTTTTTAAAGTGGATTTAAATTAAAGGTGACAAAATTAGCAACAAAATGGTGGTTCAACCAACTTTCTAAGTTAGATACTTTTAAAGTTAGAGCAAAAAGAAGATTTTGCATTGGTAAATCTGCAGAATTCAGCAGATTTCTTAAGTGAGTAAGTCTATGGGGAAAATGTGTTATTTCAATATTTATCCCTTTTAAATCCTGTTACTAAATGAAATGAACACATGGTTGTGTTTGGAAATGACCAATAAACAAAATCGATTCAACTAGAAATCATGAACATTTTGCATTGTTTTCTATGGGAAAATGAGCAGTGGCCACTTGTGATGTCACAAGTATGTAAACAGTTTTTGAAATGAAGGGCGCCATCTATTGGCTTTTACTGAACTTGGCTACCATATCGTCGGTCACATCACATAGGCCCTACCGGTCTATATGACATTTTTTACTTATGTGAGAAAAGTTGTCTGGATTGATATATTGATGATTTTTCCATATCTACCAAGTTACAGGCCCTAATTTAGCCTAATTAACAAGAAATAATTAATTAATTTTGGTCTATATGCGTTCTATTTAAATTAAGCATTTCACAAACTACGCTATATATGTAGAAATCACATACTTAAGTATAGCGTAAACAATGCATCACATTCAGATCTATATGGTGCGCTATTTGAACTTTGCGATGAAAAAAAAATTCACATACAGATCTATATCAAATAGCTCGGTTTGACGTATTCAATTACTGTACTAAGGGATTGCTAAATGCAAAAAAAAACGTTTTCACATAGAGAACTATAAGTTCACAACTATATTAAATAGGGTTACAAGTAGTAATTTTAGTTGAAATTAAACATAATAACAAGTTTGAAGTCTTTTCTTTTAAAAAAGAAATTACTATCAGAAGAAAACTTAAGTGCAAAGGCTATTTTATGACACAAAGTCTATGTAAGAAGTTCAAATGCGATATTCTTGAAATGCGTCTTTCGTCATATAGAACAGTATGCAGCCAGAATGTGATTTGACCAACGATATGAAACGCTGCTCCACTGAGGTCTGTTGGTTCAGGAGTAATTGTTACCATTTAACGCTATTTTTCATTTTGTTTGCCTTTTCCCTGGAATACAGCGCATAAATGACAAGTACATGCTTTGTGTTTTGTGTATAAGGCTTAAATATTATGATTAGATATTACACATACTATTTTTCCCAAACTGTCGCACCAATGAGCCATAACTAGTTCTGTAATATACCCCTATCTGAAATTCAGTGAAGATTACCACCGTAATTGTCTTTAACTATTACACCACTGAATCAAAATTGAGCCTTAGATAGTTGCCAAATTCCGACTGTCAACTTCATCAAAGACTACATCTGGACAGTAGCTTGTCACAGGTTGGGGCACAAAATGTCCAGGGTTATAATCGAGGGGATGCCCTTTCTAGACATCCAAAGTAAAAATAAATTATCACAATTTAGTATAAGAGAACAGATGGTGCAGTTAATTTATTATCATCAGTACCAACAATTTGGAAATCCAATGGATATGTGGTAGTGTAGAGGGTAGCGTGGCCGAGCGGTTCGAGCAAGGGTCTCGTAATACAGAGGTTGTGGGTTCGAGCCCTGGGCGCATCGGTTCATGTCTCCTTGTTTCCTTGGGCAAGAAACTTTACTCTAATTGCTCCGTAGTTCGGAATTCACGTACAGTCGTTGGTCCCATGTGCGAATGCTCCTTCTTGGGCGCTACATACAGTGTATACTCAGCGAGTCTATATAATATACGTATATATATCCTGTTACTACTTAAGATTTTTTATTTCTGCAGTCACATTTTGCATTGTCATCAATGGTTATCAGAACCTTGTATTTCATGTGATATTTATGTAATTTTTATGTTCATTTTACAAATTGTTAATGTTTTCCCTACTATAGGCAAAATAAATATTTATTGGACAAATTAAACACAAATCCATAATAGGGGTTCCATTCACAAACAATGGGGCCCTGCACTCTGGATTTTTGTTTACACTGTCCAATAGATTATTTGTTTGCCTATAGATGACTATACTTACTATACTGTGCATTGATCATTCTTTCCTTTGATTGCATGTCCACGTAATTGCCCCCTATCTTCACCTGTCCTATTTCATCCGGATGATGGTTGCCTTCAACAACTGCTTCTTCCTACAAAATCAAAATTGAAATCAACATTTTCATTTCTTAATAAAATCATTACAAAACCAATATGAAAATTCAAATGCACAAAATGTGCGTAGATTAAATTCAAATTTGTAAACTGTTTCATTTTCAACCACATAAAACTATTGTTTGCGCATATATATAAACCCTCAAAAAGTCACCAGCATAGAACAGGACCAAAAACCACCTTGAAAATGTACCCTTGCATCAATTTCGTACATTCTAGCATGTCAATACCACGATCTAAGTGTGCAAGAATTAAATCCACTAACAATAGAAAGTGATTCAGAATAACAAAGATTGCATTAGGCCAAAAAAAAAAGAACTCTGTCTCAGCTTACTTAAGGTCTAAACCCTAAGCGCTATGCATTTGGGGGGGGGGTTAGTAAAAAAGGGCTACGCGGATGCGGAAATACCCCTTAATTTTTTTTATTGCATTTTTCGGCCATTATTTTTTTTTCCGGGCCGCTTCGCAGCCTTATATTTCACCTTTTTTTTTCCAGTAGTAGGAAAAAAGATGAAAAAAACTGAAAATCTCTCAAAAACCTTTAAAAAAAATGCGTTAAATTTGGATTTTTAAAAGCTATGCGCGCGGGAAGCTGAGAGAGACTATTATTTTCTTCGGCCTTAGAAGCAGTTTGAAAGTATAAAATATTGATCAGTTACCTATAAAATCTGTTTTTCTTTAATCCTAGTTATCAATGTACTTTACTTTCTCAAGACTATTTGCTATAGGAATCTGCTTTCGAATTTAAGGTATCACATTTTGAATGAAAGACTGTGATTGTACTCATAATACATTAAAGGTTTTGTTTAAAAAAAATGTGCGCTTAAAATTATTTGCATACATATATACTCCACTGCAATTGAGTATTTATGTTGTCATGCTAAAAAAAAAAAAAACGATACAAAGATTCTGAGAATAGAGCATGCTTTTTGATATTCAAGACCATCTTCTGATGCATACAACAGACAATCCGAGTTTTCCATTTTCATAACCAATAACCATATCCCTATTTCCCATCACCTGTGACAGTGACTATGACGTTAAAGGGACTGGCCTAGATTCTTACGACATATTTCATATTTGTTTTACTTAAATCGATAGAACATGTTTATAGTAATATATAGTAATATAACTTACAAGTAGTTTTCCATGATTTTGAGGAATATTGGAGAAAATTGCAATTCTTTACCTACTTAAATTTTTTACGCCGGCGCAAAAAAGTGGTGTGAAAACAGTGTTTCTAGTTCAAAAACTAAACAAGCATCTTGTTTCTTCACCTGCGATGGGTAAACAAATTATTTTTGATGAAATTGTTTCACTTTTAATGTATTAAATGATCTCCAGGAGCTGTTTGATTTTTATTTGGTAAATCCATCTGAGGTACAAAATTAGGATTTAGAAAACACAGGATTTTTAAAATTGCAGGTGATTTATAGTGCACTACACGGTCCCCCTGACTTGTAATTCCACACGGCCTCAGCACACTTTACAGAGCATGTCTAATCATTGGGTTAAATCACTACCTTGACTCCCTGGGGCCAAAGGGCTTACTGCAGCCTACATATTGGCCCAACCCTAGATTGAGCAATTCACACCCTCATAGAATATATAGTTTTCGCATACTCAGTTCCCAGCTGGACTCGAAAGCGGAACGATCGATATCTTATCTTTAACAGTCCGAGAACTAACCGACCGAGCTAGCGAGAACTCTAAGGATAGTAACACCACCATCAAAGAATGATATATTGCAAATTAATTCTCTCTCAATTTGAGCCATTTGTGTGTAAATTTTGCACTTTTTTGGATTTTACTATATGTACTTTTAACCTTTATTTAGAGCATTTCCATAAATTTTAATTCTAGGTAGAATCTAGGCTAGTCCCTTTTACAGTGACTTCATTTGGTCAACAAACAACCACTGAAAGCGAGTCCAAAGATGTCCATTTATATGAAATTACACCTTGGGTCTTGCTTTCATTGGTGATAGATGGTGTTAATTGCTATCATCAGCCGGCAATGGGGAAATTATACCTATATGGTCTATAGCAGGCTGGTAACAATGTAACAAAAACATTTTATTCTAAGACTGTAAATGTCAGACTCATGCAATCAATCAATCAATCAATCAGTAACCATGCGAAGCAACTTACGCCATCAGGCTCGTCAGGGAATGAGCTGTAATACTGCAATGGAGCAAATAATCAAAATAAATACAACTAACTGACATATTTTCCTATGTATGATGCAGATTTTGACCTATTTTACCTTTCAGAACATGTAACGTTTGCTTGTACCGCATAAGTTAATTGGGCATCATCTTATACTTTGATCAACATCAAATAGGAGGTGTGTTTTTTCTAATCGTGAATAGATATAGAGGAAGTAAGCGTGAGTGTTGCTGAGCTGAATACAGGAAAACTGCAGGAGACGCAGCGTGCGTCGTACGCATGACTCGTACATCGGTATTTACGGCACGCATGTAAGTGGGACTATGTTTACTTGCTGATGAAGAAAAGCTTCTTAATTTCTGCCTATTTAGTGAGTTTAAAAAAAATGTGCGCTTAAAATTATTTGCATACATATATACTCCACTGCAATTGAGTATTTATGTTGTCATGCTAAAAAAAAAAAAACGATACAAAGATTCTGAGAATAGAGCATGCTTTTTGATATTCAAGACCATCTTCTGATGCATACAACAAGCAATCCGAGTTTTCCATTTTCATAACCAATAACCATATCCCTATTTCCCATCACCTGTGACAGTGACTATGAC
>JXSR01S028252.1:0-15627 GCA_000969725.1 Ophiothrix spiculata | reverse complement strand
TTGTAAGGTCATACTAGGTGGTGCCATTGAGGCTATATTAGGTGGTGGTCTACTCTCATGTACACGGATCTGATCCTGGGCTTGAACCAGGGACTCCTCCGCATGCTGTCTCCTCTCGTATTCTGCTTGTAAAGCAGCCTGATGATCAAGTGGATATAAGATAACAAGAACTCATTACAATGACCTAGGCTAGTAAATACTGAAATGAAAATATTTCTTTGTTGATCAACTGGTTAATCATTCAACAAAAAAATCAATTGATCGATCAATCTGACACGTTGACTTTCAATGAAAATATAGATTTCTGATTCAATCAATCATTGTTTGTGTCTTCTTTCTTTTCTTTTTTTTAGTAAATGTTTGAAAACTTAAAATAGGCCCTATTTGAAAAAATACGCACAATTCAAGAATCAAATTGTTTCAGAAAGAAGAAGAAGAAAAAAACACACAAAAAAAAAAACACGGGTATCACACCACTAAATGCTACTAGTTTCAGTGGGGGCCAAGGCTGAGACTATCAAGGGGTCAAAATAAATGAAAAGCTATGAGAAATTAACCTATATTTTTCACAAGAACTATAGTAAAATGTACCAGAAAAGCTACTTTTCAGTGAAGGAAAATTGCTAAATTATCCATCATATCCTTGAAAAAAAAAACCCTGTAACTAGGGAGCAAAGCAAGGTATGTGCAACAAGAAATTATTTTAATGTATCCTATTTAGATGGGTTCTATATGAACTTAGTGCAAGCTGAACAAGTTTTGAATATAAAATATGCTTTAAGGTGCAATTCATGATTTTAATGTGACAAAAACCTTGCCTGATTTCTAGCTAAATAAGAAGAGAACATAATAAATATATACTGACAATTTCTCTTGATTCTGCCCATTCATTTCCAAATTACTAGCTTTCAGCATTTGGAAAATTGCCATAGGCTACTGAGTTGTAACTACTGTTGGGCCCTGACAATAATTAGAAAATGACTCAACTTCTCACAAATGCAAGCACATATGAAACAATGGTTTGGGGATCGTAACATATACATACCAGTTGATGATTCTTATTAAGCTACAAAATTCAATTTTGATAGCCATGACCTTTAGGGTGAAAAGTGGATCATGAATTGCCCCTTTAATCTAAATAATCATGAATCAAAAAAGGAGAATAAAGCACCCTAGTTTCCATCTATGTTGAACCCTGTCAACCTGTCCAAAACACTTAAAGGAGCTTGGTCCGATTGCACCAACTTTTTTTCAAACTTTTTGAGATTTTGGTATCAAAATATCGCTCATATTTTTCTCATAACCCATGTGAAATTTCACGGCTGAGTTATGTTCCGTTTTGGAGATGTAATATGAAAATGTGTCTAATTATGGTAACCATAATTAATTACATGCATTAACGTATAGGAAGCTCTGAAGTACAAAACTACCAATAAAATCAAAACCATTTGACTGATTAAGCTGAAATTTGAAATTAAGACCTTTTGAGTGGTCATCTTTCATATGACCATGAAAACTAAATTTTGAAAAATCGGACCAAGCTCCTTTAAAATTCTGAAAAAAAAAATCATCTTTATCAAAAAATTTGGTATAAATAAATGCATCATTTAAAGATGTGATCCCTGAGCTTTGCTAGTAAACATACACCTTATTCTTAAAACAACTTGATCTTTGCAATACCGATCATCTCTGTGCATGATTTCACATAAATGTCAAACAATTATATGCATTCTACACATTGATAAGATACAGATAAGACTCCATGTCAAATATACCACCAATTATTAGTAAACAAATGAACGGTTAGTTTCAAATATGTCTAAACAGAAAGAGGGTAATTGGATGGCACATATGATATACAGATGTATAAATTAATGAGGGCAAAGAGCAAGGAGAAAATTGGAGTGAGTGGGATACAGCAACACTGATGTATCATGCATACAAAATGTATACAGGGTGTATCAAAGAAAATAAACTGAAATAGGGGCAATGGATGACATGATATACAGAATGGTAAATTAGGTGAGGAAAAAATTGGAGTGGATGGGGTACGTGCTACATTGATGTATGCATTTACAGGGTATGTGTATCAAAACACACATATATACAGAATGTATTAAAAATAATCTTTATATATAGGTGAATCAAAAACATGTATAAACAGGCATAAAAGAAACTACCAAAGTAAAAACAAATTTTGCTTAAGTTCACTAAAATAATACAAATTACACTGAATACATTGACTTCAAGGTGTCTAATTATTGAGAGATCTCAATTTCAGTGGTAAAAAGTTTTCTGACTACATAAAAAATTATAGAACAAGCGGACTATTTCTAAAATACTGAGAGAAATTCCAAGACCACTAAAACTGTAAAAGATACCACATCCAACCATTCCCACATAAAACTGCTGTCAAGCTATATCCCCCTGTCAGTGTATCAAATTCAGTTTTGAAAATAAAAGTGTAATAAAAATTATCTATCATCAATGTCAGGTTTAGACAAAACAACTTTGCTTTTGTAAGTAATCACGGAGTTTGAAGAGGGTATGTCATTATGCTACCTGACTTTCACAAGACATTTTTAAATTTGGTGCTGTTTTTGACTGAAAATCACAAAACAGGGCCATTTTTCCCCTGAATTTTTGAAAATTTAGATTAAAATTGGGTCTGTATTTTAAGTAATTCCCAAAAATATTGTAGACTCTCTTTTTTATAGGTGTCAAGCTTCAGACCTAGAGTCATATCGATACAAATTGCAAGCGATTTGGAAAATAGTAAATATATTTTTATTTTACATCTATCAAAATATTATCAAAAGGTTATCAAAAAACAAACTGAATATTCCAATTTTGTTTCATTTTCTCTGGGATGATTGCATAATATGTGGCATATGAAAGAAACACTTGAGACAATCCTATAGAAACCTCTATACAAGTGAAAAATAGCAAAGCAGAAAAAAATCTTAAGTAAAGGGCTGTAGTGCGCACCATTGTCACCATAGAGAGTGGATTCCAATTGTTAGCAAAGTCGGAAACCTCCCAATACACCAGGGCAAGCTGTACATTAAACTGATAAAATAAACCATTATTAGCCTAAGATTAGTTTCCCTTACGACCTAAAAGAGGTTGACTTGCCCTTAGTGACTGACCAAAATTTTTGACAAATTAGGGTCATTTTACAAAATGTTATATATTGCATAAACAAACATATACCTTGAATAAATAGAACACGCAACACTTATACAAACATTCTTATTCAGTTTTTCTTGGCCCATTTTTGGAAAAATAATTAATAAGAAAATCCAACTGATCAACCATCAATTTTACTAAGGGCAAGTCAACAATTTTTCTAGGCCTAAGCTATATGAGGCATTTGTCATCATTTGTTTCTGGCTATCGAATGGGGGCTGGAAGGGACCCTTGGAGGATAACTTTGTCTGGTTCAAAGGGTTAATTTCAAACATATGATCAAAAAAACAAACCATAATTCAAAATGATAAATCATATGAATATGAATGAAAATGATCATGACACACACATGTGAATTGATGGATCAGTCTGTGCAGTCCAACTCTCTGTATTTCACAAATATCTAAAAAGCAATATTGAAATCATAGCTACTGCTTTCATGAATTCATTTATTTCTGATACCCAACACTAGATTAACCAAGGTTTTATTCTCTGCATACATTTGCAACACTTCCCAAATATAATTCTGGTGCCATCATTGGCAAGAATTAATCATCAAATATAATCACAAATTTTGCACTTAACACAGAGGATGAGAAAGGAATATAAATATGGATCATTAAAACAAAATGGTATTTTTTTTAGGTAACACTAAAATGGTTTGGATAGTCTCTGATAATACTGGGTTTGGTATACATGATAAACAAAATGTCTACTAAATCTAAATAAATTTTATCTAGACATATTTAAAGAGAGTTCACTGCACAACTGCCTAAAACATGAAAACACACATATGTTCATGGATTTCAAACACCAACTATACACAGACTATTTTTGGATGAAGTGCAGATATAAGGTACTGTGCATGTAAAGATGGCTAGGATGTGGATAATGGTGGGAACCTTTTTTTGTAAACCTGGAAAAGTTGATTCCAGTAATACCATCAAAGTATAAAATTGCTTATTTTCAAAAAATGAAATGAGCCATGCAACTCAGCTCAAGCATCTGACGCTTCTGATTTGATTTCCATCATGTTATAAATATACTATAATTTTGCAAGAATATCAACGAGGATGTCACACCAATATTTTCCAACCTTGGAAACACCAGAACATATATATATTTGTTTGTCATGGTTCAGGTCATTCAGACATGGTTTGGATGTACGTTTTTATCGTTAATCTATTGTAAGACCAAAACCCATCATAAGCTACGACTTCTTCTTGACCCCTCGCACAGCTCGCACCATTAATGAAGGGTTCAATTTCTCCAATGTAAAATTCATATACCTTACGATGCGGTGAGCACTCACGAAGGGTTTTCACATCTTTGAGAAATCCAAATATAGTTAAGCGCTGAACTCTTCGTAGCTACGATGCATAGTAAATGTTAGTGAAATGGACCCCAGATCTGCTAATGCAAAGCTATGCTGGGAGATACAGTTTGAGTACATTTCTATAAAATCTAACAAAATTTAAGCACAACTAAAAAAACAATTGAACAAAACTATTAAATACTTGTGTGAAACTTATAGTATGACATTCTCGCAAAACTACAAAATATTTATGGTAAACTTGTGCTAGGAGGACACCATTTATATGCATTTCCCACAATTAAACACATTGCTAAGCATGATGAACTGCACCTACACACATATAACACAATGTCCCACCCACCTCCCTTGGTTGCTTGACTTGAGCTGGGTCAATGATCACTGGACCAATCTAAATACAAAAATAGGGAGACAGGTGGGACTCATTAAATCTGCATATCAAAAAGAGCAATAGAACCATAGATTTAGAGAGGAGATTCTGATCTTGGCACCATTTTTGTTCCTGAATGGAGACAAAATTTTGGCTTTTGGATTTTCCTGTAGTTACATTGAAACTTGTTGTAACTGTAGCGCCTCCAAAAATTTAGCATCTGTTTTGTTTTTGGCTTTTGATGTATATACGCATGCTGACGCTTTTAAATGATCTTCTCATCTTTAGAAGATTCACAACAACAAATATAGCATCCGCATGTGGTCAGTTTAGATTAAGCTTGAGGACCCGAATACCCTTAATTTGAGCCCCATTGCTAACGACGCCATTATACATGGGCCGGCATAGGTTCTCTCCTCTAAAGCGGTAGATATACTTCGTCATTTTTGTAGTCATTTTCATTCAGAATTTTTCTCATGGTGATTGGTTTTTAAAAATGGAGTAAAGTGTTAATTCTGAATGAGAATTTTCATTCTAAATTTTCATATAATGGAGAATGGAGAACTATTTTTCACCCCACTGCACATTTTCAAGTGCTTACTGATGGGTATAATGTTTGATATTGGTTCTACGGGCTAGATCTATTCATGGTAAGCTAATCTCTTCTTGCAAAATGGTTATGATTTACACAATGGTGAAATTGTACATGGGAAAATGTTCATTCAGAATGAAAGTTTACACCATTCTTATAAACCAATCACCATGAGAAAAATTCTGAATGAAAATGTCTACAAACTACAAAAATGACGAAGTATATCTACCGCTTAAATCTATGAATTGAATGCAACATTTGGAAACGTGTATGTGTGACAATATACAACTGCTCTGTAAACAAAGTGCTTTAGCTTTCTGAGAATTCAAAATATATTTTTAATACACAAAGTTTACGACTGGACTTCAGCTGCTACAAGTTAAGAATAAACCATACAGTTTAACTTTGAAAAACAATATCAGCCTTGTCAAAAGGATATAACTTTTAGACCAAGAGGGAATTTGAAGGTATAATTCTTCATCAATTAAGCATCAGTTTAAAGGCATTATTGATGTACAAAGTCCCTGTTGCTTTGTCTTCACTTGTGGTGCCTTTTAAATATATGATAAAATGCAATTTCTTGGCATTCAGACACTGAAAATCTTCTTTCACACAACATGGCTTCATATCTAACAACTGTATCTCCTTAGGGTTGAAGGTAGGTATTCCAATCTGGTAACAAATTTAACATTACATTCTCTTCCCATATGAGAATGAAGAGTCATCACCTACATATAGCAATTGTGAAGTTTGATTTGCATATATTGAGCCAAATTGATGCTACAGGCACACATGTGTCTAAGAATGACCTGTAGAAAACTGTATGATATTTATTTTGTTAACTAAATTCTCCAGTAATTCATCACTATTATGATCATATTTCTTCGACAAAACATTATATGGGTGTCGAAATTTACATGAGTATCAGAAAAATATGGGCATTCTTGTGGTATTAAAATCTCCAATTTTGAAATGTGGGGGTCAAAAAGTGACTGGAATACACACTTTTAAAGTTCAGTTTTCAGGTGCCATCAATCAGATTCATAAATTCTAATAAAATGATATTTATTGAATCTCTCAAATAATTGGAAATCATTTAACAGCTCTGTTCTTACAAGTACATAAGTCTACTATATTGATGTTATTAAAAAAAAATCAACATTTGGACTATAATGGACCTACCTCTAGCTTAGCAAACTCATTTGCTATTGCAGCTCTAGCTTGTTCTGACTCTTCCAACCTGACAAGAAAAAACAAAAAGGATGGAATTTATATTTGGAGCATTATTCTTCATCTTATAGTAGTATTGACGAGGTTTAAATATAATTTCTTATTACTTCTCATCCCCAAAACAAATGATTATATAATTAATGTATAAGACAACAATTTGTTAATGCAATAGTCCAAGTCTTGGTTGCAGTTTTCACTACGGGACACAAAAGTCATCATTTTCGAGTGTTCACCAACGACCTATTGCTGAAACAACATTTGGTGAAAAGCACAGTAAGCTGATGGACCAATTACAGTGTCATTGTGTGGTACCATATTCTGGTAGAGAGAGAAAGAGCTATCCAGTATGTGTAGGGATGTCCAGTGCATACCCTCAAAATGTGGGTTCCTGAAAAGTTGTTTTATGTTAAGTAAGGTGTTACTATATTTTGAAGGCTTATGACCTAAAAATCCTTAAAATTCTGTGTATCTTTGTGACAAATTTCTATTTCACTTAAACTTGGGGGTTAAATACCTTAATCATGCTGCAACTGAAGATTTAAAGAACAGTGGAGAGGGGCGAAGAAGGTCTTGGATATCCTGCCCATATACATGAGTGACTTACTTTCTATATTCCTAGTATGAAAGCAGTCATTCAGATCTTAATTCAAAGATTTTGAGACAGGTAACAATCTGTTCGGTTGAAGACTCAATAGGCAAGGGGCAACCTATCATTTGTACACACATTAGAGGTATAGGGGCAACCTACTTTTGTGCAAATAACTGTTGGCAAGGGGCAGCCTTCAGGAAGACTCTTTTCAGAGCCAAGAATATCTCATAAGAAAAACACATCAGAGGTTAGGGGCAACCTACTTTTGTGTGAATCTATTAGCAAGGGTCTTTACAGAGCCACCAAAATCTCAAAGAGGTTAGCACTGTTGGCGAGGGGCAGCCTTCGGTGAATGGCTCATGCGAGTCATCAGTAGGAAGTGACGGTCCACATGTCCTTATAATAATATTTGTCCTGAAGAAGTCAGAGCTACTCCTGACGAAAGCTTGACAGTTCAAAACTTGTATGACGGCAAACACGTTAAAATCTACCAATAATTCCTGTCGTAAAAGCCTTTCTCAAAAAAAAATTTAAAAAAATTGATTTTGAGACACTTAATTAAGTATGTAACACTTGTACAATTGGATTACAATGGAGATGAGCTTCAGTTGAAGCGTAATTCCTCCTTCTGCCTTGGTCACATAGCAATTGGCTGCCGATCAGTGTTTGGTAATGAGAAGAAGCTGTAAAGCCAAAACACTGGTATAAGATTGTTGTTTGTTTGTAGATGTTTGTCTTTCAATGAAGTCTCCTGTTGGTGTCCACTGAATATCAGCTCTTTGAAACACCCTAAATATAACATAATCTCATGAGTTTTAAATATGACCAGGCTATTAACCTAAGTAACAAGTCACTTACCATAATGTTAGACTGTGTATTTGCTGAATGTTGCTGGGTTAGGAATGAGTTGTGGCGGGGAAGCTTGTTGTATACTACTGGTCTCAGGGACTATGAGTCACTTACCTTAAGGTTAGACTGTGCATTTGTGTTGCTGGGTTAGGAATGAGTTGTGGCGGGGCAGTTTGTTGCATAGTGCTGGTCTCAGAGTCACTTACCGTAAGGTTAGACTGTGCATTTGTGTTGCTGGGTTAGGAATGAGTTGTGGCGGGGCAGCTTGTTGTATACTGTTTGTCTCAGGGACTATCATATCTTCAGATACCTTTGGGATATAAACATAAAGAGAAATCGATTATCAAAGTATAACCAGATGAAACCTCAAAATGGTTGAGCTTAGTTTTTAGTATGACAACCTGATTTGAATCAGCAACATAATAAAAATACATATAACCCTTTCAACCTAACAGATGTAGCTAACAAATACTCCCCATAACAACAAAGGGAAAATCTACACAGGTGTGCAGATCAGATACATGCGTATCTCTGAAAGCTGCTTTGCAGTAGACGTGTTTGCACGGGCATTCAATCTGGACCTGCTGTCTAAACCTCTGTGCACTCTACATGCGTACGTGTAAGCAGTCTGTGGAGATCTGGATCTCATCAGATGTGTATCTGGATCTGCATTCTGTGTATAATGCCCCATTAACAACACCACCAACAACAACAAAACTTATGTTCAATGTTTCTAACATGAAAGACTTGTTATATCAAATTTGGTATTATATTAGAGCTTTCACTTCCAGCACTAGCTGAGGTACATAGCTTGTGTTGGTTTTATGATCATGTAAACACAGATGATTGAGATCAAAAATTGAAACCCAATATACCGGCAACTAGAACGTAATTAAAAAAAATTGTGATCACCAATATAAAGACGATGTTAATACTGGTTAAAAGGAGTTTTAAAGCAACGTAAGCCAATTTCTGCACAATTAAACTTTGGAGTTAACATCAATATAATTGTCTGTGCCAACATGATCAATGACTAATTGATAGTACCAGCCAATCTGATGAGATGATTTTCATTTTTGCACAAACTACTGCATGCTAATTATGACAACAATAGTATGCATGCTTCAAACACTGCAATACAGCGTGTCACATTTTGACAATACACAATGCTGACACAGTATCTGCATGGGTTGATCAATATTTTGTAAAGGATGCCAAAATAACAAATGGTTGGTATATATATAAAATGAGTTTTACTCATTTTGTCAAAAACATAACACTTGAAACAGTATTAAATACGTCAGTTATTGATGACAATAATAATTTTGCACCATCTTTTCATTCAGTAATATTTGAAACAATGTTGTTTTGAAACTCGGTACTTTTCTGAGGGAGCATACCTCGGCTCTAAACAAATACCTCCAGTTTCTAAAAAAAATGGCCTCAAAAAAGATGGTGCACAGTTACTAATGTCGAAATTAAAATCCCAAATTTTAGCCATATCTTCATCAGTACTGATTTTTTTCAACACTAACCATTAGTTGATTCTGGTGAGTCCTATCTTCCAGTTGTCTGGTAAGGGCATCTCTTTCTTCCAGTTGCGTGGTGAGAGCATCTCTATCAGCCTCAAGCTGCTTCACATGTTTCTCAGCATTCCGTGCTTGCCTTTGAGCATCTCGCTGACTACGGGCTGCGTTGTTGAGTTGGACGGCCATATTGTTTTTCTCTTCAACAACACTACCAATTTGCATTGTTAGGTCTTGACATCTAAGGAAAGTTAAAACAAAAAAGAAAGTAATTTTAGTGATTGGCTGTATTTTGAGTGGTTGTGCTTGTTGGTTAGTATGCTATACGATCTACAATCAGAAGTCTTCACAAATACATCTTATTGATAGTCATGACTGCAGTAAATGGATTAATATTCATCCATTTACTACATATGGAGCTGAATTATGATACCCTGATTGTAGACCAACTCATGTCTGAGACTGTGTGTTTATTGCGGGTCTGATACCCAGGGAGCAGTCATATATCAGAGTGGGGAATGAGTGCCATCACGCACCTCAGCGGTAGGAGTCTTTTGGTGTTTGGAGCAATCTCAAACTCAAAATACGGTGACCTTCAGTAATAGCTAGATTAAAAATTATTGTTCTTTCAGTGCAAATGTATTGGAACATATACCGTATTGTTCCAATTAATCGCCCATTCTCTATTAAACGCCCAGCCCATAAAAATTTAAAAGAGAAGTGTTAAAAAACATTCAATTTTGAAGCATTTTTTATTACCAACAATTGTGAGTAACAGGAAACAGTGTTAGAAGTTAATCAATGAGGTTGCGATCCCGGAAATGAAGTAACCATTTTCAGTACTTCCGGGTTATTGGTGGCGGCCATATAACAAGAAGTTGCCATAATTGATAAGCGTACGGTGCAATTTCGTGCAACTTTGATGTTGAAAATCGGTCTCTAATAATTGCCCACTTTTCATGAAATGTTGCCGCACAGTGGGCAATTAATAGGAACAATACGGTAGATGTTTCTCTACTTAAAATTCTGGCTTCAGTAGTTATTTTGACTAATCTGACTACATGTAAAATATTGAAAACAGTTAGTCATTTGATAAGGGTGACAATCCATAAAATACAAGATCATTGGTGAGAGTAGACTTTAAAAATGGGTTCTTTGTAGTGACATAATGACATGTATCACATCTCATAAAAAAGAATGCTCTCCACCCCCGGTATGATGATGGCCAAAAAGATGTAGTATAATTTATTTAAACATAAAAATTTCCCCAAAGCTGAGCAACATCTAATGTTGTGGAAAACTGTAAACTCTTTTTGCTGTATATTCCTATATACTGTAAACGGACTTATTTTCGCGAGGGTTTAATTTTCGCGAATCATCATCTAACTGCGAATATAACACCCTGTGGATATATTCATTTTATGTGTAGGTCTATATAATGAAGCTTTTCATTCTAATAAAAGAACTCACCTCATTTCCCTCTGGTGCAATGCTTGTAATGTCCTATCCCTCTCTTCCATGGCTGTTCCCAATTCAGCCTTCACTCCCTCATAAGCTCCTTGTAGTTCCGCCAGTCTCTTATCCACATCCTGATACCCATCCACTTGTTTCTGCAAACCTTCATTTTCACCCGCCAACCTCTGGACCTGTTCTTGAATCTGCTGTAACCTTTCCTGAGAAGATTTCTGCTGCTGTTCAACATGTTGCCTTAATGTAGAGTTTTCAGCATCATATTGCTGAAGCTGTTGCTGTAACTGTCTGACTTGCTCGTCGGCATTCCCGTGTATCTCGGCTTGTTTGCGTAGTACTTCATTCTCAGTGGAATACCTCCTGACTTGTTCCTGCATTTGCTGAATTTGATCTACAAGTTCGGCACTTCTTGCTTGGTACGTGTCCGACGCCATCTGTACCTGATTCATTACCACACTAGCCTCATCACTCTGATTCTTCAAGTCTGCTGTTTCCTTTTCAAGCTGTTCAAAATGAGTTCTTAGCGATTCGCAATCTTCATTTGCTTTTCTACACAGATCATCTTTTTCTTCACAAGTGGCAACTAACTCTTCAATTTCCGATTTAAGCCTATCACAACGTGTTTCTAATTCTTCCTTAATCCCTCGCAAACTTTCTGCTTTTTTACACAAGTCTTCCTTTTCTTCACAAGTAGCTACCAACTCTTCTATTTCAGATTTAAGTCGATCACAGCGCGTTTCCAATTCCTCATTGTCGCTCTGTAAATCATTAAGTTTCCCTTCCAATAGTTCAACCTGTTCTATATATTCATTCTGTAATTTTTGAGCTTCTTCTTCCGATTGTAAACTTTCATCTAATTTCCACTGCAAGTTGTCTACCTCCTGCGTTAACCGCTTCATTTCTTTCTCTTTAGCTCTTGATTCTTGGACTTCTTCCATTAACTCTTCTAGCTCAGATGCATATTGTTCATTTTCACTTTCAAGATTTTGTTTTTCACTTTGTAACGACTTCACTTGTTCATTCAGTCGTTCATTGTGTGCTTTCATTTCTTCGACTGATGACCTTGCTTCATCATTTTCTCCTTTAAAATTGTCCAGCTCAATCTGTAGTGCTTCAGTTTTTCTTTCCAAATCATCGAACAATTTCTGTCTTTGTTGCACCTTTTCTTGCGCAATTTTGTACTGTTGTTGAACATTATCAAACTGTTCTTGAAGGTATTCTTTTTCTTTGATCACAGATTCCATTTGAGCAGAAATATCATTATTGTCATTTGTCACTGTTTCATAATCATTCAAAGATTTATCCAAGTCATCTTGGATATCCTTAATTCTCTCAGAATGTGCGTTGATATCCTTATCATATTTTTCTTCCCACATTTTCTGTTGATTTTCAAGATCCGTTTCAACTTTGACAAGTTGTGACTTCAACCTCTTCTCCTCATCTTCCATCTTCAGTTTGGTCTGCTGGAGTTCAGACTGCCACCTGTTACAGTTCTCCTTGGAAGACTTGAGATCTTTGGAAAGATTTTTCACTTTGGTGCTTTCTTCACTAAGAGCAGACATTGTCCCTTGAAGTTCCTCTTGGAGTTTACCAATATCGGTTTCCATTGCAACTTGAGATGATTTCATGGAAGATAATTGTTGGAAGGATTCATTGTGTTCTAAATTCTTTGCATTAAATGACTCTTGCAATGCATCAAACTCGTGTTCTATAGACACACATTTACTTTGTAAAGTCTGTTTTTCGTCTAGTAAAGTTGATATTTGTTCTTTCATTGAAGTACATTGTTCCTCTAGTGTCCTATTTTCCTCTTGGGTAGAACTAACCTGTTCTTTCAGCAGTGACTCCTGGGAGGCACTTTCATTACTAGATTGCCTTAATTGCTCACATTCTTGTTTCACTGCTAAGAATTGCGACTCCACACTTGCCTTTTGTTGTATCAATCCATCGGATTCCAATCTCTCTGCATTCAGTCGTTCCACTTCCTTAGCTAGAATTTTCCTGGCTTCATTGATTTTCACCAGTTTTTCTTTCATTTTTTCATTTGTCTTTTGCGCAAGCTCTCTGGCATTCTGTTCAGATTGCAGCTTTTCGCTTGTTTCTTTGAGCTGTGCACTCATTAATTGTACTTCTGCATCAAGCTCTTGCTCTTTTTCTTTGAATCGTAATTCTTTTTGCCCCTCCTCAACTTGGACAGCACCCATTCTATTCCTCAAGTCTTCAATCTCAGATACTAGTCTGTTTTCTTCCTCCTGCTTTTCTTCCAGTGCTTTCACAACTTCATGTTTGCTGGTTTCAAGTTCATCATATTGTTTCTTTAAACGATCCACTTCTTGAGTTGTATTTTGTGACTCAACCTTAAGTTGTGATATTTCTTCTAATGTGTCTTTCAATTTATCTTCACTACTACTGTCTTGATTTTCAAGCATCTTTTTATACCTGTCAATATCCTCCATCTTCTGTGCATTGTCAGATTTAGATTGTTCTAATGCATCAGAAAGAGACACAATTTGCTCTTGTAAGCTTTGATTCAGATTCTGCAATTCTTCTTCTCTATTCTGAGCCAGTTTTAATGACCCTTTCATCTGTTCCATAACATTTCTTATAGTATCAATTTCCTCCTTTTGCTCCTTCATCTCAGATTCTAATAAACCTTGTTTATGTTGTTGCCCACTTTCAGCTTCTCTTTGTGCTTCAACATTTTCCATGAGTTGCGCTTTCGTATCCTTGACAGTGTTTCTCAATTGTTCAAGATCTGCCTCTAATTTGCTGTTTTGTTTCACGCAAGCTTCACATTTGGACTTCAGATCCTTCGCTTTTACCAACAGCTTGCCATAGCGCTGTTTTGAACTCTCTAGTTCCTCTTTCAGTCTTGCATTTTCTGCTTGTAAGTCTTCTTTGTGTTCATTGTCACTAGCAGCAGCCATTTGGACAGATGCCTGTTCCACTTTTACTTGTTCTTGTTGCTGATCAATGACTTCTTTCAGCGATGCTATAGTCGAGGTCTTCTCAGACAAACTAGAGTTCAAATCGGTCATTTGCGATTCTTTATCTTGAACCTGTTGTTCTAAACTTCTCACATGTTCTTTCTTATCCTGCAATTCCGCTTCTAATTCTGGAATCCTAAGACTAAGATTATTAAGGCTTTCATTTAGTGACCCTACTTCAGAATTCAATTCTTGGTCCTTATCAAGAAGTTCTTGTTTTAAATCACAAATGATGTTTTCTTTTTTTGACAACTCGGCTTCCATTTCAGACACACGAGTGCTGTTGCTATGCATGCCTTCACTCATCCGCGCAACTTTATCTGATAACTCTTGGTCGCGTTGTGCCATTTGCTCTTGCAAATCTTTAGCTTCTTCCGTTTTCTGAGCAATAACATCTCTCATTTCCCTCATCTCACGAGCAGCTTTTTTCAATTTCTCCCTAAGTGTAACAATCCTGGCTTGATAATCTTTTTCTTTCCCAGCAAATTGCTCAGTCAAACTTCTGGACAGGACTTCATTATCAGCCAAGGAGCTTTGAAGTTTCTCAATCTTTTCATTAGCATTGCTGATCATTTCCTTCAGTGATAAAGTCTCCTCATCTTTCCCACCTTGTAAACTTTCAATCAGTTTATCTTTATCTTCACAGTCTCTCTGAATCTGTTCTAATTCAGAACTTGTGTTTTGTAGTTGTCTTTTAAGGTTCTCCATTTCTTCAACATACCTTGCTTCATTGTCAATGACTTTTTGAGTTAGATCTTCTACAATTTCGCTTTTCTCCTCCAAAAGCTGAGCTGTCTTTGTAAGCTTATCCGTCATATTTGACATGTCCTCTTGTAGGGTATTCCTTTCTTCAACGAAGCCTGCCCTCTGCTGTTCCATCTGTTCAGTAAGTTTCCTAATTTCTTCCTCTTTCTCACAAAGTTGGGTTTTAACCACTTCAATCTCTTTCACAAGGCTTTGTTCTCCATCTTCAAGTTGATTTTTCAAGGCTTCACAAGTTGATGTCTGATTTGCAAGCTCCTGGTGTAAGAGACTTAACTGTTCCTTAGCAACAGATAACTCTTCCTTTACCATTTCTTGTTGGCGTATCATACTGTTTTCCTTTTCTTCAAAACCGACTTTCAACTCGTCCAGTTCCTTTTCTTTTCCCACCAAACCTGCTTGCAAACTATCAAGGTTTTCTTTCAAGATATCATTTTGGTTTTGTAAATCTGAAACTTGTTCTTGGAGTGTTCTATTCGCTTCTTGATTTTCTCTAAGTTGATCCTGCAATGCACTGGGAGCAGTCTGAGTATCATCAAGACTCCCTTGTAGCATCTCTATTTCTCTCTTTGAACTGTTCAATTCATCTTGAGTAGATTCAGATGTTTCCTGCAACACCAGTTCTTTCTCCTTGATGTCCTCTTCAAGAGTACTGACTTTTTGTTGTAGCTCACCAATAGTAGCATCTTTCTCACTGACAATGTTTTCCATTGCTTCAACTTTTTCCATT
>JXSR01S028248.1:5285-24462 GCA_000969725.1 Ophiothrix spiculata | reverse complement strand
TAGTAAAGTTTCATGTATGATAAATAAGAGACTCTATTCAATATGTACACCACAAATTGTGATATTCTGATAGGTGTAAGTTGGTAAAAACTTGCAGTAAACATGACATTCAGCCGAGCGAGACGTTTTTAGGGACTGTAGCCTTAAAGGATATCAACCTCTGGTGAATAGCATTTTTTGTAATGTAAAGAAGTTGTCATGACAGTTTATTCTGAGTACATTATCCATAACATGTAAAGTTCATGCTTTTATATATTGAATTGAATAACTAATTTTAGGAAAAAAGAATTGAAAAAAGAATTAAAGTAAAAATGTTTTGAATAAATAGGTTTACAAACATGTTATTATCTTAGGTACCAACATATTTCTATTTTCAATAATGTGTTTCCTTAATATTTATAAATCAAATCTCAACTGTTTCAAACATTTCTTTGCACGCCTTGGGTGCTTTATATGTATTGCTTGCATATTTTATATAAATCTGTAATCGTATTAATAATTGTTTCATCCATAATTTATTCGATACGGAATTATACTTTCTTGTCTATTGTCTACTATGAATGAGTCTAACAACGGTAGGTGTTTTGAAGAAACATTTCGTGGCAATTTCAGGACTGAATTGTAGTCTTGTCACCAAAGACGAATCTCGAAATAGTTCATTAGAGGAAGATTCTTTTTCTTGTTTTTTTTTCTTTTTTGACATGCATATTTAAATACAAATTGCGTAAAGTTAAGTAAAATTGGCAAATGTATGTATTGATTCCGGTCAATTTGACCTTTTTTTCTATTTTTTTTTTACACTATAGGAGGAAATTATGGACGACATCACTACCTAACTGTGATCAGGAAAAAATTTCAAAAATTATCGGATGTTCCATGTTTGATAAAAACACGCGCAAAATATGTTTTGACCTTGAAAATTTATGGCTTTCTCGACGCTAGATTTGGTTTTCCTGGGCAACCGAACACCGGAATTTCAAAAGCTGCTCCTCATTTGAAGAGCGTAAACAAAAATGTTGAAAACAGGAACAATACTGATAAAAATCCTGATAAAACAATAATTGTCAATCAAAATTTGTATATTCAAAATTAAAATCAAATAATACTTATATGCATAACAAGGTCAAGTCAAATACGTTTGCAAATACTTGAATTGACTTAAACCGGACTACTTATCTAACATAGTCTCTAGTCACCATATACTCAATCTCTTCATGTAATTCGTTCTGCACTTGATATCCATCCGCCTTGATACCCGCATTGTGCAGCCCAAATTCCATCTACATGTACCTTACTTTTATACCGCCAGGGCCGATCCACGTTCAGCATAATGTAATTTGATTTACATCCCACGCAAAATGATATGAAAGAAACATGGAAAACAATTAATTCTATGCTTGGACGTGGTAAAAAAGTAATCAACCTGAAAAATTCAAAACAGATACTGAAGAAGTTATCAATGATCTCGAAAAGATATCAAATGCGTTTAATGATTTGTTTGTTAATATTGGGCCTAAATTAGCTTCAAATATTCAACATTCAGGTAAAGATTATTATGAATATCTTGCCCAAGCCAACCAAAAATGTATGTTTTTTAAACCGGTTGTTGCTGATGAAATTATCAAGATAATAAGCAAATTCAATCCAAATAAAAGTCCGGGTCACGATGATATTGGTAATATGATTGTGAAAAAAATGGCTCGTGAAATTGCAGAACCTCTTTCTATTATTTTCAATTGTTCTCTTCAAACAGGCGTTGTGCCACATCAACTAAAAGTTGCAAAGGTAAAACCAATATACAAAAAAGACGTTGCAGAAATATTTTCTAATTATAGACCTGTGTCTGTACTTCCATGTTTCTCAAAAATACTTGAAAGGTTAATGTTCAATAGATGTATGGATTTCATAGATAAAAATAAGTTATTAAATAAAAAACAATTTGGATTTAGATCTAATCATTCAACTCAAATGGCAATCATTGAACTCGTCGATAGCATAACAAAGTCTGTGGAACTAAATGAAAGTACACTTGGTATTTTTCTCGACCTATCAAAAGCTTTTGATACCATTGATCACAATATATTACTACACAAACTTGAGTATTATGGATTAGAGGTGTTGTATTAGAATGGTTCAAGAGTTACCTTAAAAACAGAAAACAATTTGTTCGTTACCAATCTTGTGATTCAGAATTCAAATGTATAACATGTGGAGTTCCACAAGGTTCCATTTTGGGACCATTGTTATTTATACTCTATGTAAACGATATTGTATCTGCTACTTCACTATTTGACATTATATTATTTGCAGATGATACTACTTTACTATATTCCGATCCTGATATTGCTTCAAAGATAAAAACAATTAATAAAGAATTGGATGAGATAAATAATTGGTTTAAATCAAACAAATTGTCTATAAATGCCAGTAAAACAAATTACATGATTTTAGGAACTAATAAGTACACAGATTCGAATTTCGAACCATTGGAAGGTATTTCTAACATAACAAAACAAAACTGAGACCCTAAGTGTACCCAAAAAACAACCTTAATGTTATTCTAAACGATGTCTCTCTACAAAGAGTTGTTTTTACTAAATTTCTTGGAGTTATAATTGACGAAAACCTGACTTGGAAAAATCATATAGAAGCAATATCTAAAACTATATCAAGGAATATAGGTATGCTTACTAAGCTTAAACATTATGTACCGGGGAATATCTTATATTCTTTATATTGTACTTTAGTATTACCATACATTAATTATGGTATTCTTATTTGGGGTAATACATGTAAAAGTTATTTAGATAAAATTATTAAGTTACAAAAATGGGCTATCAGAACAATATCATGTGCTCATTATAGATGTCATACAGGACCATTGTTTAAAAAACTCAATGTATTAAATATATGCGACATATTTAAACTTGGACTAGGTATGTTTATGTACAAACACCAAGTGTCTTTTCAGAATATTTTATCAAAAATAACCAAGTTCATAAATACCAAACAAGAAATTCATCGGACTATAGCATAAACAAGACAAAGAAAAGATTTTCAGACCGTGCAATTCGCACAACAGGGCCGAGTCTATGGAATTCACTAGATTCAAATATAAAACAATGTATGACTGTCAAACATTTTAAAAACATGTACAAATCCAATCTTATTGCTACTTATAACTGATTCTGTTGGTTTTGGCATGCCTCCCTCCGTGCGTATGTTTGGTCTTTTGTATGTATTTTTGTACCGTTTTGCTTTTGATTTTGTGTGATTGAAACAATGTCCTTCAGGGGATGGTCCCTTCAGGTCTTTTTGGCCTTTTGACCATTCCCACAATATCATTGTCTTGATTTGTGTGTTGTTATTGTTTTTTATGATATTTTTTCTGTATGATATTGTGAATAAATGTGATTTGATTTGATTTGATTGATTTGATTTGATTTTGAAGTCATCTCTATTTCTTGTATTATTGTCATGGTTATCCCGATGAATTGTAATGTTGTAATAAATTGAGATAAATAATAATAAAAAATTTAAATGTTTAAATGACAGAGGAAGCATAATGTTTTTAAAATATGAGCATAAAAGTAGCTACCTCCCTTGTGTACATATAATGAAAGTTTTAAGTCTATTAAATAATAGCTTTATGGAGCTTAAGTAATCACTATTTCTTGTTACTCTAATGGCACGTTTTTGCATTTTAAATACCTTGGTTACATTCTGTTTGCTTGAATTTCCCCATAACTATACACCGTTGTTAAGATCAGGCAAGAACAAGAAGAACAACATTGTATTTGCTGACAAGAATGACCTGACCTTGCTGAGTACCCAGATGTTTCTAGAACACATTTTGCTGACGTTATCAACATGTCCACATTAAATTTTCGTCAATAGTTATACCTAAATATTTCGCTTCAATTACTCTACTCAATTTACAGCCATCGAAATTAATTGCATGTTCAACGTAATTTTTAACATCATTAGTTTGTTAACGCGTTCAAAGATACATCAAATTTGTTTTCTTTGCATTTAAGGACAATTTTGTGGCTCTAAACCAATTTGAAACTTCTTTCAGTTCTGCATTTACATTTTTACAAAGAGTAGACAAATTCTGATGAGAACAAAAAATTGTAGTATCGTCAGCAAATAAAATTGTATTCAATAGCTTAGAGGTATCACAGATGTCATTCATATATAATATAAAAAGCAAAGGACCTAGGATAGATCCCTGTGGAACACCACAGGAAACACTTTATTTTGGAGATTTACATGAATTATAAGTGACAAACTGCTGTCTATTTGATAGATAGTTATTGAACCAATCGTATGAGACGCCACGAAAACCCTAGTGATATCATTTATTTAGTAAAATATTGTGATCAATAGTATCAAATGCCTTTGACAGATCCATAAAAATCCCAACTGTGTGGTTATCCTTGTCAATAGCGTCACTAATATTATTGACATAATCAAGTACAACCATACATGTTGAATGATTTGTATTGAAACCATATTGTTGCTTATAAAAAATGTCATTATTCGTTAAAGGAGCATGGTCCGATTGCTTCAACTTTTTTTCAAACTTTTTGAGGTTTTGGTACCAAAATATCGCTCATATTTTCTCATAACCCGTGTGAAATTTCTCGACTGAGTTATGTTTCATTTTGGAGATATGTATGAAAATGTGTCTAATTATTAGTACCATAATTAATTTTTACAGTACAGTACCGTATATGCAGGTCTGATATACCAAATTGTCCATAAAATCAAAATGGTTTGACCGATTCAGCTGAAATTTAAAACTTGGACTTTTTAGTGGTTATCTTTTATATGACATTGAAAACTAAATTTTGAAAAATCAGACTAAGCTCCTTTAAAAATCATATGTTCAATTATAAACAATTCGTTCAATTATTTTAGATAAACAAGGTAATACATGTGTTTTAAATTGCCTAACAATTGTAGCCATACAGCGTGAGTCAAAAGGAAGTTGACCGAGATTCAAAACTGCATAACAAAAGAACTACTGATATTTTAAACAATTGTTAAGCACCTTGGAAATGTGCAGACTCTTTTATTTTAAAAAAGAAATGAAGGAAATCGGTAATTCCTAAGAAAAGTTATGCCTGTTTTAGTAAAAAAAAAACCTCATTTACAAGCTGTCCACGGAATTGATGAGCGAACAAAATGCACAATGCAAAATGCTGTGCAGTCACCTGTTAGTAATACCATGTCTTCCTTCGGCCAAGATTGAGGCAGTTTGGAGCTCTGTCATTTCTTTTCACAATCCAAGCCTCCGATCTCCATGGTTCTCTTTTGCACTTCAATTCTTACAATTTGCTTTAGTCAAAACGGCTTTGAACCTCTGAAGGCCTGTGTGTTTGTAATTAGGTTTCAACTACGAAGTGCCTTGTCAGAAGGTCTTATACGATGTACGACTTCCAGTACCAACTATCAGCTTTGAAAAATTCAGTGTCAGGCAGGTTCTAAACTGGTTTCATGCATACAATTGATTGATATTTGTATTTGAAATTCCTGTATCAAAATCCTAGTTGTTAAATGGTTCTTTTTAAGTTTTCCTTCAGTTAAAGATAAGCATATCATGGACAGTTTTTCCTATGAATGACCAATCTCCTTGATTGAATGTTTAAATATCAGTCAAAGGAAGGGCAGGGTATTCATAAACAGGTAATTACTCTGCTTAATCAAGTATTTACTTTGCATTTTTAATTGATTTGCTTATTTATTCCGTAGACAGCTTGACAATTTTTTTTAACTTAAACAAGCATAACTTCTCTTAGGAATTACCGATTTCCTTCATTCTTTTTTAAAAATAAGCAGAAGAATCTGCATAATGTCCAAGGTGTTTAAAAACTGTTTTAAATATCAGTAGTTCTTTTGTTATACAGTTTTGAATCTCGGTTAACTTCATTTTGACTCACGCTGTATATATATCTGACAGAAAGAGCTACATATCGAAAGGATGAAAGCAGACTTGAATGGAATAGATTTCATGGTCTCAAATGCCAGCCGACAGCAACTTGGTTTATGTTTTGGGTACGTATTTGCAACGGATTTCCGTTAAACATATGTTACCGTGTCAGACTGTTTTAAATTTCTTACAGCATAATTTACGACACTGTATTACAGGTGACAAGTATGTGATCTTAATTGCCAGAAACATTCAATATGTTTTTGTTTTCTTCCTACTTTAGATGGTTAAAATTACATGTTGTTTATGGATGGTAGTTAATTTTGAATACATAAAATGAACTTTGTCCGCTTGTATATTTAATCCAATTATTTTGAGTGTTATCTTGGTTTTCTGTTTGTCTTCTCGTTGAATTTGGTCTTGAATAGAATAGGCATCTTTAATCTGACTACAATACAACTTGCTAACATCTACAGCTCTCTTTGGAGGCTTTAGATAATCTAGGGTAGTTTTTTTTTTATGTACTTGTAGTTTATTATTCAGTCTGATTGGTTGAAGTATAACTTTGTTGCCATTCTAACCTCAATATTGGCGCCATTCTGATTTTCAAAGGTGCTTACAATAGAAATTTAGTATAACTTGATTCCTGGTGACTTCAAAGCCATAATACGTTGATTACATAATATTTCCTTACTTAATAATTAATGTTTTAATACTGTTTAAACCATTTTTGAGTGATACTAAATGATTTCTGAAAACCACTCTGAATATCATCATGGGAGCCATTTAAAACTTCCATCTTGCTAACAGCACAGCAAAATCTTAATTGATACACTCAAAACAATTGTACATTGCCATTGCATACTTTATTATATTTAATGTTTTAATAATATCTAAAACCTTTTTCTAGAGACAAAGAGACGGGACAAATTTTAGTGGCCATTTTAAACCTCTTTATTTTTAAATTTAAAATATTTTAAAGAGCAAAAGTTAAAAATGTTTGTTCCAACTCTTAAAGCATTTTTCATTGACATTTTGAATGTTGATTGTTCTGTTTAAATTGCCATTTTAACCCATTATAGGGGAAATATATATATTTTGTCTGCCAATTTGAACTTCAGATTATGCACCATTTTAAATTTAAAAACTGAAATAAGATCCACTAATCCGAAAATTATATGTCCTTTACAAAGTTAATCAATTATCCGTTATATCCAGTTTTCGGACTAGCGTACTTATTTCATTTTTGAACTGGCGAGCCTTACTTCATTATTTGACTAGAGAACATTGTTTCATTATCTGACTTTAGGATTAACGGATCAGCAGACCTTATTTCTTTTTCGGACTAGCGGACCTTACTATCCCTAGTAAAATTCGAGTACAGTTGAGGTGTACTAAAAATGTACTATAATAATAATAATAATAATAATTCAATTTATAAAGCGCAAAAGCAAAGGCATCTATGCGCTTTACAACACAAATTAAACCTAACATAGTCATATCAACAACAGTAAAATCAAAACATTTTTTTTTTTTGGACATTTTTGCATAGTTTAGATATAAAAAGTTAAAAACAGGTTAACAATGAAATGGATAAAAATATCTTAATAATAACAGCTGAAAGTTGCAGACATAAAAGGACTAACTTAACAAATAAGAAATGTATCCCAATATAATGAGCAAGTTTATGAATTTGATGGTAAGGAGATTTAAAATGGGCAAAGTATCTGAGTGTTGACTGCCATTCCGGTCGGAAAAAAAAGAAAACCAAGAAAGAAAGCATTGAGGGAAAGGAAAGGGCAATTTGGAGAAAACCAAAAGCCTAAGAAAATAGAGTCCACTGATGACGCAAGTCCACACTCATTAAACTGCAGAGCCTGCCTAGGTGGGACATCCATGACGTACCAACGTCTCCATGCGTTGGCTCCGCCTCCCAGACCCTACAGTGGAATGCAGACAGTGCCAAGGTGGACAGGTTTTGGAGCAAAGAAGCAAGTACTATAATTGTACTAAAAATGTACTCATATCAGAAAAAGTACTTTTCTAGTACATTTTTGATGTACTCGAAAAGTACTTTTTTCATAATGATATGTACTAGAAATGTACTTAATTTGTACTATATTTGAACTTAGATTTTTATCCAATATGAGAAATATACTTAAAATGTACTATTTTAAACTTAGAAATGTTTCGACATTTAAAAATGTACTCAAAAAGTACTATTTTTAACTTAGTACTTATTTCGCTTTTAACCGATGTATTAAAAGTGTACCTTTTTTTCAAACTTAGACATTTTCCATTTATGTACGAGAATAGTACTCACTTTACAAGCTTGAATTATGCAGATAGAGTTTAACGACCTTGTGTGGAAATTCAATATGTCCATTCATGTTCACTGAGCTGTTGTAATCTTCCCATCAACATTAAACACTTCAATCACCCTTTACAAAATATACATGCTATTGCATGTCATTATTTCATGTTCAAAATGGCAGGGCAGTGTTACTGCTAGTGTACCGGTATAGGAGATAATACCAGGAATATTTTAATTTCGTTGGGCAATTAATCGGAGAAATGTTACAGCAGCAAAGGTATAAAAACAAGGTATGTGCACAGGTTTACCTATCGCAGTCAAGTGTATAGGCCTATTCTATTTATCATATTTTATCAGTCAAATTAACTTAAGCTTACATGTTTATACGAATGTCAAACCTCAGTCCATGCACACTGCACAGGGTGATGCAATTATTTCTCACTATCGTATGCAGTGAAGTGCTCAAAGGTGTAGCGGTAGGGCATGTGCGCTCCCCTGATTTGGTGAGTCATTCGGGGGAAAGGTCCATTTGGGGATCTTGACAATGAAAAAAGATAGAAAAGAAAGGGGAGGACAGAAAAAACGAGAAGAAAATAGTTATAAATGTTTTAAAAATTGTTGAAAAACTTTATTATTTATATATTTTTGATTGATGAGTTTATTTATTTATGATTTTTTATTTATTTATTTATTTATTTATTTATTTATTTTTTTGCTTGTCACTTTTCAAAAAGCTACGTTAAAATATTGTGGGTGTCCTTTTGTCTTTTTAGTCTTATGTCATTCGGTAGAAACTACTGGTTGTGCCCAACTACTCAAACAATCCTGGGCACTCTACTGATAGTATGACTGGTTCGTTGTCATTAATTTGCTACAATTTGACCAGTAACAACTTAAAAATGTAATAAACAAAATATAATCAATTTCAAAGATTTTGCAAAATGTTTTTTAACCTTAATAAATCAGGAATTTGTTCACTTTTTTCTTTAATTATTTTTTAATCCAGTTTGATTAATTTATTGTTTTAATTCCAGCTTACCCCAACTGTAATCTAATCAATCTTTTTTCATTGTGGATAACATTGAAATCATTTATTGACCTGTCACTATATCACTAAGCAAGTCTCTTTTAGCGACAAGACTTTATTCAGATAAGTTCTATGTATATTACTGTTTGTATTTTGTAATCATTATTTTTATTTGTATATGTCCTGTGCATGTTTATCTGTTCGTGCCATCCTGACGAAGGGGAGTCTATTTCTTGAAAGCTTGAAAATCTGTCATGTATCCTTTTTGTGGATAATTGCAGCTCGTTGAGTTTGTTATTGTTAGTGCATATATTTGACCTTTAACATCTTTATTTTTCTTCATTAGGCCTATGTTGTTATGCTAACCACATTAAGTATTTTTTTGATTTTTTTCATAAATCATGTAACTGTAGTAGGTAGTTAATTAACATTTTTAGATCAAATAACAGCCAGCTTACAGTACTAGAAATGAACTCGACATTCCTAAGCAGATTTTGAAGAGGATTCGAGTACAATTATAGCACATTTCTAGTACAGTACTAGAAATGTACTTTCCTTCTATGAATTAGTACAGTATGTACTAGAAATGTACTCGACATTCCTAATGTGCAGATTTTGAAGAGGATTCGAGTACAATTATAGCACATTTCTAGTACAGTACTAGAAATGTACTTTCCTTCTATGAATTCAGTACAGTTATAGTACAGTGCTAGAAATGTACTCAACATTCCTAAGGTGCACATTTGGAACAAAATTCTAGTACATCACAGTACATTTCGAGTACAATCATAATCTAGTACATTTCTAGTACAGTACTAGAAATGTACTTCTTATCAAAGTAAGTACATTTAGTACACTTTTTTGTACTCAAATTGTACTAGAATTGTACTCAAATAAATGTTCCAAATTTGCACCTCTGGAATGTGGTTAAAATAGTACATTTCGAGTACAGTACTACTAGAAATGTACTTGGGTTTTCTAGGGATTGTTTCGGACTAGCGAACCATTGACTGGCAAACTTTCGGACTAGCGGGCAGTAATCCGCCACTGGTATTGACAGCTAAGCCAGTTCTTTTAAAGAAGGCAGAATTTCTGGTTGGTTTTCTAAGGATTTCCAAAGAACTCATCAGTCGATAATAATATTGACATTATTCGTCAGTGCTACTCATTGTTGTGCCTAACATATGCCTGATTTGTACTCCTTCTTTGCCGGGTCTTTTCAATTTTATCTTCATGCTATGCCTATGACCTTTGCGTGATCAGATTTGTCAGGTGAAAACCCCTTTAATTCCGTATGATAATATATAAGATTCTGCCACACATTTGTGGATCGAGGAACATTTTCCTGGACAGATGCATAGGTCATTTATCCTTAAGAACTAAGATTTTTCAAATACATGTTGCTTAACGCCTATACTTAAATCTTATGTACGAGTCAAAATATCAAATACCTGCTGCTGCAAAATGAAATTTTCTTCATTGAAAAAATGACTATAATAAGTTCGATTGTAACTGGAAGGGGACATAAAATTCGAGGAAGAAAAATTTATATGTTTGAAATCATGAACACTCTATTAATACACTCTAATTCTAAAAGTTAAAATTGCGTTGTTTTAAGAAATTAAGTTTAAAGATGTTTAAAAATTATACAAGTTTAAGCTGAAAATCTTTTAAACGTAGCTGTTTAAAGCGATTAAACCATTTAAGTATACGAAATTGCGTGAAGCTTTAAACTTTTTAAAGTTTAGACATAAATAGTAATGGCGGATCCGATCTGTATGTGATCGATCTCCGACTACCTGAATGTGATCATCACGAAAGGCGCCGTAATACAACTCAAGTTGTCATTTAAATCTTACAGATGTGGGCATAGATAAACAGTGATATATTTGGATTATAAATTCATGCCGGGATGTGAATATTTGCACAAAAATAGGAAGATAAATGGACGATATATCATAAAGCTTGTGCATTGCAGCTATCAATGATCAATGTGTGGTGCCAGTTGAGCCAGGTAAACGCTATCACAAACGTGATTATCGGCACGAAACAAATACACAGAAACAAAGTCATATCCAATGAAAAACAGTTTAAACAACAACAGTTTATGCTTTTTAAACCATGGTTCTGTTTAAGGTTTAAACCAGCTACAGTTTAAAGGTTGTAACCATATATAGTTTAAAAGTTTAAACAACTATTGTTTAATCATTTAAACTATGTCAAAGTTTAAAGCTTTTAAACTTCTGTTAGAAGGGAGGCTTTTTAAGCAACGAAAGTTAAAAAAAAGTTTAAGATTTCTACACTTACGAATTAGAGTGTAAAGTCATTAAATTTCCTACAAATCATGAACATCTGAACGCAATAAATGCGTGAAGTAAACAGGCGTATCACCTTGTGTAGTATGGAAGACTTATCTTTCCATGTGATCAAAGAGTTTATCGAGCAATCAAGACACGCGCAGTAGTTCGCGCAGTATATTTTTCTTCCTTTCATAATCGCACACGCTCTCGGCATATGCTCCCTGCAGATTTGTTTTGTATTAAGTTTAATGATTTCTATAATATCTATATCTTTGTTATAAGTGAAAAAAGGGTAAAACGCAACAAGGAACATATTCTTACCATTTAAAACATGTCAATATAAAAGTAGTATCTCTCATTCTTTCCTTTGAAACTCAAAGATTGTCAAGTCGATAGAATCAATCATATTTTGTACACAATTGGAGTGTTTACATTGATCCAGTTTAAGAAAACGAAGAAATCATTTGTGTTTAGTTCGTTACTTCTGTAGTACAGGGAATAGATAAAATGCAAGATATGGAGACATTTAAATTTGAATCAAATAAGAGGAAATAAGAAAAAATTGCAAACACTTTCCAAAACGATTTAACAAAAATAAAGACAGTAAACCATATAGGTATTTATTCAGAAGACGTGAAACCTAAAAATAATCGAAATTATTAATCCCGAGAGCGTCGTTGTATTGCATTCAACAATTTGTCTTTTCTCGGATGTTTCCTGTAATCATCCAATTTAATCTGAAGAGAGCATCATTGATTGCAGATTAGTGAACTCGTATGTGATATATTCTCTGATAAAGTGTTCATATTTGGTTTCAGAAATGTTGATATGAAATGTCAGTAATGTTGACAATACGTGGTTTTCAGGAAAAACTCAAGCTAACAACTGTGTGGTCTTTTTCAAACTAACGGATACATTACAGCAATTAACGTCTTTTCGAATTGTTCGAGTCTTCCGCCCATTCATCATGCCTTTGCATCATGTATGACAAAGGAGACAGTACCATGATATCGTATTTGCAGTTTGTCAACGGAAATCACAAAACGTCCCTTGAATACAGCATTCAAGAAGCTTTGTCGAATTCTTACTGAGAGGTACCCGTTTCTTCATCATTTTGCGATACATGCGAGGAAAATACAAAATAAAAACGGTTTCTAACTGCTTCAATGCATCTGCAGTTCGCCGTTTACTGCATTAAATCGCTGAAATTTTCTTTTACAGGGTGTCCAAAAAGTACCATCACTGCTTTAAATTAGATTAACTAAAAAAAATAAAAATTATATTTCAAAACCAAATACACATTTAAAAATAAGAAGCCTGAGCCATTTTTGATACTTACAACCACATAGGTCTTTCAAAAAATATTTAAAATGCATATGATATTTGAAATATATATAATTTTCAACACAATATTTTCTGGTGTGGCTGAATTAAAATTTTCATTGCAGGCCGATATACATATTTCTATGCGTCACTACACACAAAACACATAAAAGCGTCATCGATATCAACTCATGTAAGTTAAAACATTGTTTGTAAATTTGAAGAACGTTCTTAAATGTCTGAAAACAAGAAACACAGTTGAAAACAGTCCCTTTTAAATGTCATATGCGCTCAAATATACTCAAAAATACATTTATACTGTACATTCATCGGGAAATTCACATTATAACACACATGCAGTAGTTGCACGAGCTTAACGTCACAGCAAACAGGTACGTCTTGTAAAAACGATGTGTAACAAATTATAAAACAATGGTGATGTTCTCCGTACGTCGTTGTGTTGTCTTAACGATGTCTTGATGCTTTGACAAAAATGTTAATGGTAACATTAAAATTTCAAATGATAAACTTACGATGTTTTACAATTGAAACAACATGTCAAGATGTACTCCCGATGTCGGGATGACATTTCACCGACGTCGTAGCGATTTTTTACCTAGCTTTTCGTGATGCTCTTGCGATGCATTTAAGATGTAAACATAACAGTGACGATATTTTGATACAATGTCTGAATAGGTTGGTGGTTACCAATCCTATGCCACTTTGACATTGACACCAGTAAATAATATTATTTATTACTTTAGTTCGCTGAGGGACCTTCTATCTAAACATCATTAGAATCGACCAAAGCGGTACACAGAACTTGATGAAAAAGAAAATGTTGTATATAAATGTTCTTATCATCAGAACTTCAAACGCGTTTTCATACATTATTCATTAAACATCAAAAAGTATATAGCATGCTTTCGGGCTAATTTTGTTTAAGTTTAGGAATTGGTATACAATATAAGATAAAATACATTTACATGTATTGATTATAAAAGGAAATATTCATCAATTGAGAACATTTAGATAGGGATCGACATTTACAAACTATGTGCCATTTTATGACACAAAAATATATCCAGCAAGCCACACATTCGCAAGAAAGTACACTGTTATACTGTTGGGCAATTTTTTAGCGTCGGTTAAACTATGAACAACCCAATTGTTGGGTAAATAATATTAACCAACTGTTGATGAAATTTTACCCAATATTTGGGTAATTAGCTAAAACGTTTACCCAACAGTTAGGTAATTAGCCAATATTGTACGCAACGTTGGTAATTATTTACCCAGAAGTTGGGTTGTTCATAGTTGAACCAACGTTGGGTAAATTATTTGCCCAACGTTCTAACAGTGTAGCGAGTTCACTCAAAGCGGATGAAGGATACTTTGCCGATTATTGCAAAACATCAGTGCTGAAAAAAGACAAGTAAAAAGTTCATGTGGAAAACCATACAGTATATGAAGACACTTTGTTACCAGCCCAAGATGTGATTATGATATTTGTGGATTTGGCAAGATAATCCTACTTGATTTATTTACAATATAGATGAATCTGTTAATGGAAATTTATATTAGAAATTTAATCTAAAACATAAACATTAGAATGCCGTATTTTGCTTTTGTTTACATGAAAATTGCAATTTTTGCCTCATTGGAATGCTCAATTTGTAAGTAAATTCTGCGAATGCGTATAACAGACAAAATGTAGATAATGTAGATACTTTAAACAGGCAACTCAAAGCTAAAACAGGGCAAACTCAGACTCGTATTTCACGTCCAGATTTTCGGGAAAAACAACCCGAGTTTGTTACATTATCATTCAAAATCAACTTAGCATATTTATAAAATATTGTTTGTAATTCAATAAGAAGTATCAAGCCTACAATCTGTCAAAATTTGAAACCAGTCGAATTGTTCGAACATCATGAAATTATGAGGTTTCGGCGAAAAAGGGTCATCTTTTTCGAAGTAGTCATTTTGACCTTGATAATGGATGTGAAATCATTAGTATAGTTCAATGAACAAACTAAAGACTTTATTCAATATGTACGCGAAAAATCGTGATATTCTAATCGGTTTAAGTAGGTAAAAACTTGCAGTAAACATGACATTCAGCCGAGCGAGACGTTTTAAGGGACTGTAGCCTTAAGCAAAGATAGTTGCAGAAGAATGAAAGATTAGTATGTCTTAATCATACTTCCAGTGAGCAAATTAGAACCTACCAAGAATTCGAGTATATCTGGCTTGAAAGGTTATTTCATTATAGAATCATAAAATGGACGGGGGAAAATCCATTCAGTTAGATACTTAATACCAAAGCCATTCATATACAGGTTGTAACAGAAAAATTATACATTGTTATTTACGCTGGGAGAATAATGTTACACCTTGTATCACATCGTCATTTATTTATATCCAAAGCCAAATTCTTCAGCTACAAAATGCACTTTGTTTCATCCAAATTGATGGTCTACAAGTAGAGTTACAGCAATAATACTGACCCTACCTTCAAACCACCTGGGCCAGTTTATCTAATTCATTTACCGGTAGCAAAATAATGGCACATAATGCCCCAAATCAGCCATACGATATTCAACAGGATAATGAGGCTGATTTTAGTGTTCCATTCTAACAAAGGCATATAGCCCTAGCTCGTAATGATGACCTTTCAGTAGACTGTTGTATTCTTAATGTTGGATGGATGCTAGAACAAAGTTTTAAGAGATATCCTAGTTGGTGCGACAACATAAAATCTAAATGAAAAGAGTCAACACGCAAGCACTTTAAGACTACCCAGAGATTTTAAATACAGGTCAAATGAAACACTATCAGTTCTAAACTTGACTTCCTTAAAACTCAAGTTTTATCCATTGAAAATTATTTTTGATTTCCATATTTCCCTTTAAATATGAAACTGTGTGAAAACAAAAACCTGCAAAAGGATTATTGCATAACACTTTTTTGCTTGATATCGAGTCTTTGATGCAACTGTTCAGGTCTGTAACTGTTTATTCTTACTCTGGGATATGAGCAATATTTTAACCTATTATAGCATAACTTTTATTTTATCATAGAATTATTTCAATTATTCTTATTATATGAGAAAATAAAAACATTCTTGAACATTAGGTGTGTTTTGTCATTTTTTCTCACTACATTGTTAATCTTCATCGAATCATGAAAAACTGTTTACGCTGACATAATGGTGAAATCGGCCCAAGTGGTTTTCAGCGGTCTTTACTTAAATGGTCGTTACTTTTGACCCTGACCATTAAATGAGATCATTTAAGCTGCTTCTGGTAGCCAATTAAACAACCTTTAATATAAGGGAAAGTTTGTGAATTCAACGTTTATATTTTCCTAATGATATTGCTAACAAGAATGTATAATTTTTTTCTTTTACAACCTGTATGATCTAAAAGTATTGGCTAAATGAAAATAAAATATAGAATGTAAAACAATAACTCAATTGACACCTTTATTATATAGAGAGTCAAAGATACATTCCCATTTTAGAGAGTTCATCATATGGGTAATTACTCCTGTCCGTTATACTATCGGTGAACTTTCCGAGTGTCTATGTATTATTAGGAGAATCTGTCATATTAAATGAAATCAAATAGCACCAATGTGTAACATGTCTGAATATTTGATAAGCTCTCTTGCCACTAGCAGATGTGATGAAGAATGAATGATCAGCGCAACTTTGAGATCATTTCCTTTCAAAGGTTCATAATAAGATTGCAGTTTCTTATATAAAATAGGCAATAATACCGTAATCTTATTGTGATACATTTTATATACATAGATATAAGAAATACTTTGATGTAAGGATTAACCTTGAACTTTCAGCAACTCTTTATTAACACATATGAAATGTCTTAAATTCAATTAAAATGTATTTTGCTTGAAGAAAAGAAAGTTTTGCCCTCATTTCATGTAATATTCAGCACGTCCTTCTTCATAATAAGAAGCTTGTTTGTTGTTCGTGTTTCCATAATTTCAATCTCTTGCTGTATTTAAAGTGTTGCTAGATATCAAAGTTTTGGTGAAATGAATTACAAGGCTTTCTACCTCAAGGGCACCTGGCAACTTTGTTGTTGTTATTGATGTTGTGTTCATGAGAATTTTAAATTAACATTGTGTTTTAAATTAACATCATGTTTCCATAATTTCAATATCTTGCTGTATTTAAAATGCTAGATATCAAAGTTTTGGAGAAATGAATTACATGGATGTCTACCTCAAGGGCACCCGGCAACTTTGTTGTTGTTATTGTTGTTGTGTTCATGAGAATTTTAAATTAACATGACTGCAACAGCACGAGGCTAGTTTTAATACATTAGGCTTGTTCAGATTCAGAGTTTACAAAGCCGTCCATCTCAAAAATGTTTGAAAATTATTGATTTTGTGATTGTGATTATCCGGTAGTGAATGTATGGAGAGAAGGATTACAGCCTGCTAGTCCGTAGGTTCGCTATCCGAAAATGAAATAAGGTTCGCTAGTCCGAAAATGAAATAAGGTTCGCTCACTTTATTTCATTTTCGGACTAGCGAACCTTTTTTCATTTTTGGACTGACGAACCTTATTTCATTGTCGGACTAGCGAACCCTATTTCATTTTCGGACTAGCGAACCTTAGGGTTAGCGGACCTTTTTCAATTTCGGACTAGCAGACCTTATTTCATTTTCGGACTAGCGAACCTTTTTTTCAAATTCGGACTAACGAACCCTATTTTCGGACTGACGGACATTTTTTTTTCAAATTCAGACTAGCGAACCCTCAGGTATAGGAAAATACGCTTTCGAACTTGGGAACCTTATTTCATATTCGGACTAGCGAACCTTCAGACTAAATTACAATACTTTATGTTGGTCAAATTTGCAAGGGATTGCTAGTCATCATCTTTGGATTTTATGTGACAAAAATAAGTAACATCTGTAAACAAAGATCTGTGTTCGTGTAGTATTATATAGAATTTGCATAAAGCTGTAATTGCATCAAAAAATCTCATTAAGGCCAAAAAAAATGAACTCTGTCTCAGGTTCCTAAGGCCCAAAACCCTAAGGGCTACGCGGGTTTGTTTGTTTTTTAGTCAAAAAAGGCTATGCGCACGCGGAAAAAATTTTTAAGTACGTTTTTAGGTCACTATTTTTTTTCTTCGGCCGCGTCGCGGCCGATTTTTTCCTTTTTCCTCCCCTCGATGTAAGAAAAAAATAAATAAGCAAAATATCTCCTGAAAACCTTTAAAAAAATGAAATTAGGTAAAATTCGAATTTTTAACCATATGCGCGCGGAAAGCTGAGACAGAGTTCTTTTTTTCTTTGGCCTAATACATTTTGAAATTCTTAATTTTTGAAGCTAATTCAAAAGCACTAAATTGTTGAGGAGTGGTTTGTATGTTGGTATGCATAAAAGATTTAGAGTCAGATGTTACAGAAGGGGGAAACCTACACGGACCTGAAAAAAGTGATAGATTTATCTTGGCATAAACCAATTATGCAATTATGGAGCGTAAAATTGGGTGACATTCTATTAAACCAAGGCTGTAAAGCTAAGCATTAATATGCATTTATGTAATCAATGTGCGCTAAATACTTTTCTGATTAAGAAATAATAAGTAATTCTTTTTTAATGTGTAGTGTTTTTAACAAAGAGTGAAAAGGGAGGAGAAATTGGAGCAGAGGATACGTGGGACGGGTACTAATGTTTCTGAAGAATAGGAGTGTGCTTGAACTAAGTTTGTACTTTCGTTGATATCTTTGTCGAATCATATTGGAAACATTCTCGTTCGGTCGCATATTAAAGGATTTGAGAGGATGCTGTTAATTGTTGAAAACTTTATTTCTTGAGCTTTGTGTTTTAAACTCGTTTGCGGGTAAGTTAGCCTGTCAGTTATGGTCAAAATTTTGAACATTTAGAGTCTCCAGATTTACTTTGCATGAATAAAAAATGGAATAATAAAAAGTTTCGTCTAGAACAAAGGAACATTATTAAGCAAAATAACATGCTGAATACGAGGAATGTCTGTCTTTTGCCAAAATGTGTGTCTATAGCAAAATGTAACACTTCTTTTGTCAGGAACTATTTTGTATACTATTGTAAACTAAAGCATTGTCTTAAGGGATGATTTAACCCTCGTCTTCCTAAGGTGGGTGGGGGTGGGTTGGTTACCCCCCCCCCCTAACGGATGATCGCCGATTGCACCAAAACGCAAAACAAAGCGACCCCGAGCATTTGGGTAATTGTTTTTACATCCTTTGCGGTC
>JXSR01S028247.1:120159-130598 GCA_000969725.1 Ophiothrix spiculata | reverse complement strand
AACGAAGCACATTCTCGAGGATTCTAACTTACCATTGGCATTGCACTTACCATTGAAACAGGCTTGCATTGATTTGAAATAAAGATTGGTTTGTTGCACACATTCGTAAAAATGTTTGATTTTGTATCACATCACATTCGTAAAAATGTTTGATTTTGTATCACATTCCCTTTTACAGCAGTGCTGCTATTCTCTATCTACGTCTAGTATTCTCTAAATTAGGCCTACATTTAAGGGGAAAACTGTGTATTTTGGACCTGGACCCCTTAAATTTTCTCTGGACCCCATGAATTGGCATTTTGCAGCGCCCAAAGGGTTCATGATATATCCACGTGGACCCCTTGAATATTAACCAGCCGGCGCCATCCCTGATAAGTTGCTTATTTCATTTTTCGCACCGCACAAACCAGTTACGCAAAAATAAGGATTAATATGAGAGGTAAATGAGTTTAGTCAATGAAGCTCGTGGTCTTTCAAAAGCATGCATCATTGGTGTCTAAGCATCATCCATCCAGATATTATTTTTTATTATAATTTTTCATTAATTAATTTTTATTAATTTAATAAGAACTAAAGAAACATCATTCAATCGGTAGGCATTGCTAGCATTAAAGACATGGCGCAAGTACCAGACCATTTAGGCCAAAGAAAAAAAATAGTCTGTCTCAGCTTCCCGCGCGCATAGCTTTTAAAAATCAAAATTTAGCGCATTTCTTTTCTTCTTTTTTTTAGGTTGTTGAGAGATTTTCCTTTTTTTTCAGCTTTTTTTCCTACTACTTGAAAAAAAGTTAAACAAACTGCCGCGAAGCGGCCGCGAAAAAAAAAATAGTGGCCGAAGAATGCAATAAAAAAAAATTAGGGAGTATTTCTGCATCCGCGTAGCCCTTTACTACTAAAAAAAAAACAAAAAACGCATAGCGCTTAGGGTTTTGGCCTTAAGTAAGCTGAGACAGAGTTCCTTTTTTTTTTGGCCTTAGAGGACGAAAAACGGTGCATCATTTGTTTTTAAGGCTCGTAATGCCTACCAATTGAATCTGATGTTTAGATCGTTTCTCATCATTAATAAGATTAAAAAAATAATATCTTGATGGATGATGCTTGGAACACCATGATGCATGCTTTCGAAAAATCGTGCGCTTCTTTGACCAAACTCACTCACCTCATATTGATCCTATAGGCCGAACAATAATTTATTGGACAATGTACACAAAAATCCAGGACAAGGCTTAAATTAACAAACAATAGGGCCCTGCACCCTGGGTTTCTGCTCAATTTGTCCAATAAATTATTGTTTAGCCTTATAAGTCTTGTGTTACTGGTGTGTACAGTGCGAAAAATGAAAGTAGCAACTTTTATAAAACGACCTCAAGGTTTTTTTAAAAGTTCATAACTTAGTTGTTTCTCAGGCAATTGTCAGAAATAGGATGTCAAATGAAAGCTGCAACTCCAGCCTCTGTGCACACAATCTTTAAACTACGTTTGTGTATTCCGTATTGGCACAGGAGCCATTTTTTCGAGGTGAGGTGATACTTTTTTTGGAGTCTTTACTAGCAAGTTAATTTCAGGTTTAAACTAGATGCAACTAGCCAATCTTTGAAAAAATGTGTTGGGACACTTGCGTATATTTGACAGTAATAATTCGCATAAGTACTGCTATTTTTACACGTTATTTTTTGAACAATCTTCAAGTTGTAGTTTGAAACCTTCTTTAAGCTTGCATCCTCCCCTCCACCCCACCAAACAATGTTGAGAGATGATACCGCAAATCTAGTGACATAGTGTCATTCAACATTGAGGTGGGGGAGAGGGGACTCAAATTTAAACATTGCCGTCAAACTGTCCCAACAGTTTTTTCAATGATTGTAGCATCTTGACAGCATGAAAATTAGAATATAGACTTACAGATCAAAACTTTTCCTTAATTCTTTCCAACCTTACAGATAAAGAAATTACTTCACACAGAAGGTCGGGAATTGCGAGCTTATGAAAGATTTGCAGCCGGATCATCTGCTGGAATTATATCGCAAACAATGATATATCCCATGGAAGTAATGAAAACAAGACTAGCTATACGCAAAACAGGACAATATAATGGCATAGTTGACTGTGCAGTCAAAGTGTTTAAGAGTGAAGGAGTACTCACTTTCTATAGGGGCTATATTCCAAACAGTTTAGGTGTGTTGCCGTATGCTGGCATTGACCTTATGGTATATGAAGTAAGTATATATCATATATTAACCAATCTATAGGCTTGTCAGGTATACACTGTATGCAACACCCCAAGGAGACTAATTCGCACAGGGAACCAGTGGCTTTTATGTGACTTGGAATCATGGAGCAATTAGAGTCAAGTTTTTTGTCCAAGGAAACCAGGAGACACGGTCTGACCGGTGCTCGAACCCAGAACTTCAGTATAATGTGTCCTGTGCTCTAACTGCTTGGCCATCATAGATTTACAGGGGAGATACCAGGCTTTGTACATACCAGCCCGTGTAATGGCGTCGTCAGCAATGGAGCTCAAATTGGGGGTATTCGGGTCCACTCGTCTCCCGCCAAAATAAACTCTGAGTGCCTAGACTTGGTTACGCATAGAGACAACCTGTGCAAATAATACTTTACGCGAATGATACGCCAACCTGCACGCAAAGCATGTGTGCGTGTTTCAACATGTCGCGCATTAAGATAAGGTGCGATGCATCATCGGCAAGCTATCAGCAAATACCCGAATACCCCCAATTTTGTCTCCATGCCGGAATAAAGATGGCGGCATGCCTTATACTCCCCTGTAAATCTATGTTGGCCATACTCCCCTCTTTAAAAAGTATATAATGTGTCCTGTGCTCTAACTGCTTGGCCATCATAGATTTAGAGGGGATATACCAGGCTTTGTATACCAGCCCGTGTAATGGCGTCGTCAGCAATGGAGCTCAAATTGGGGGTATTCGGGTCCACTCGTCTCCCGCCAAAATAAACTCTTGAGTGCCTAGACTTGGTTACGCATAGAGACAACCTGTGCAAATAATACTTAACGCGAATGATACGCCAACCTGCACGCAAAGCATGTGCAGTTGTCGGCTCCTACATGTTGCTCATTGTAGCATATCTGATGCATACAAATAGCATACATCAGATATGCTACAAGGAGCAACATGTACGAGCTGACAACTGCACCCTTTTGCCGCGGCGTTCCACATATTATAATATTATCTGTAGTATGTTCAAATTACTTTGAAGGTAGGTGTAAAATATTACTAGACCGGTATAACATACGCATAATGGTAGAGTATGGATAAATCCAAAGAAAACAAAGACTGTATGGTCTTTAGCAAATTTTGACTTTGGGTTTTACCTACCGTCCATTTACCATTATCGTCATGCTTATTTGATATGCCAACCATTGTTTATTTCAGACTGTAAAGAATCATTGGATATCCAGGCATCCAACAGAACTCATGCCGCCAACATTTGTATTACTAGGGTGTGGTACAATATCTAGTACATGTGGTCAACTAGCTAGTTATCCATTGGCATTAGTCAGAACAAGATTACAGGCGCAGAGTAAGTAGAACTCAGCCGCCAACATTTGTATTACTAGGGTATATTACCTATATTTGCGCCCTTTATGTTGTGACATTCAAAAGATTTTCTTTTTATGCCTTTGGTTGTAAATGTTCAAAATGCAAAATGAAGTGTCAAGGGAAACAAGTGCGATAAAGCATTTAGTTACCAACATATTGTCGAGATTTTACATTCATTTATTCATTATTGATCTATATTGATTGATTATTGTACTATTCTAATCCATTGTTTTAACCATACTCCCAGATTAATGTAACGTTTCATCATTCTAGTATAACTCCAATTACTAAGTTAAATTACATGTTAAGCCATCCCTGATTTCTCAGGTGAGTCTGCCTGAATTTCCAGGCGACAGTAACACCTGACTTTTCAGGCCTGATTTCTCAGGCAACATGCCAGACCTGAGTTTCAAGGGATGAAATCCTGACTTTCTAGGTGAATCATCCTATAGTCATGTTAGTACTACCACCTGAGTTTCCAGGATGATCGCCCTGAAAACTCAGGCCTGACTTTCTAATACTATCACCTGAATATAGGAGGAGCTTCCTGGATACTCAGGATACACTTTAGTGAGCCCAAGTATTTGGAGTAATGCCATTGGATGATTATGGTCACCTGACCGCCTACACAAAATGTATAAATAGCAGAGTTTGATGGAAGTTGATTCATTATTCAACTGGGCAACCAGTAGTACACATCTAGCCTATGTCATTTGACTATTGTACTGATCAAATAGTAATAGTGAATTGATAATACACTTAGAATATATAGATCCAAAAACTTTCTATGAACTTGTGTTGTTCTTTGCTCGAGTCATACCCCAAGAACTCGACAATATTTCTTAATTCCATAATTTTTATGTTTGAGGTTAAAAAAAAACTAGATTTACTTGTGAAGAAAAAGCAAGGCCTTGTCCTTTGACTCCTCAACATTTTTTCCTGGATGAAACCTACTTCCTCTTTTGTGAATTTGGGCCATTATGTATAAAGACGACAGTTTTATTTTTTTGTGTGAGTGTTTCTTATGTTGTAGATTTTTTAGATTTGTTGTACATTTTAATAGAGATTTACAAGACATTAACACTTTTTATATTTGTGTGTTTTTGCTTGCAGCAACTAAAAAGGACACTATGTTGAGCTTATTCCGTGCAATCTACTCCAACGAGGGCGTGCGAGGTTTGTATCGAGGGATCACTCCAAACTTTATGAAAGTCATACCAGCTGTTAGTATTGGTTATGTAGTATATGAAAATGTGAAGAAAGCTTTAGGTGCTTCATAGGTTATATCATCTCTCTACAACAAGTATTTATATCTAGTGCTGAAGTCATTCAATTTCCTACAAATCAAATGTGGATGGTGCTAGTGTGTGTGGGACCCTCTTGGAAAATGGGTTGCATGTATGTTGATTAGAAGTTTGTCTTAATATTCTTCATGTAGATGAAGTTTCCATATCATGATGCTCTTGTTTTCCATTCAAATTGGCTGTGTTCTGATGTTCACGATTTGTAGGAAATTTAATGATTTTAACCATAGGTTTCTTATCTTTAGGTTTCTTCTATTTATATTGTCAATTCCATTCATGTAGTTACTAATGCTAAGCTGAAATGTTGTGCACAAAGTGCACAGTGTGTACTAGTGAGAATCTGAGAAAGTACTTGGTACTTTATGTAATGACGGACTACAGCGCAGTGATGGTTACACAGGATGATTTTTCTAATGGATTCATTACTGCATGTATTGTGTTATCCAATGAGTGGAGTGGATGTGAACACCTGACTTAAAGACACCTCAGCTTAGCGGGACCCCAGTTATTGCGTTTGTAGACTTGTGCATTGGCATGTACTCTACAAGAAGACCTTGACAGGCAAGTTTGTAGGATGATATTACTATCTAGGGAAATATGTAGTGGTTTCAACTTTCATCGTCAATATAATGACATGATTTTGTCTTGTTAAAACTATAGTAAAATGCTTTCCCTATTGATTCCTTTAACTGAAATTTTAAAAATGGAGCTCTCGACATTGGTGAACTGGTCTTATCTGAACTTCTTAAGTTAAGAGAGAGTCGGGTTAGGTCAAATGGAATCGGCTTGATGGCTTTTTAATACATGTGTTGGCGCTTTACTAGCTGAACATTGGCCCTGCGTACATGCAATTTAACATGTATGCTAAACTTCTAAAGTGCACTCCAGTTTAGATTGATGCTCCTGTTTGGAGTGTCCTAATATGGGCATGGTGTAAACAACCTGGTCTTTTCAGTTTAAATGGTGACAAGTAGTAGTATATCATTTCAATCATGGTTTTTGTTATGCATTCAAGATACATGAAGGGCAATGTAACAAAAAATGAAGTACAACCAGTATTTTGCTTAAATAAAGTAAGGTGTAAGATGACAACAACTCTTTAAACAATTAAGCAAATCCTGGGTAATAGACTAGGTCTATTCATGGATATTACACTGAAGGTGCAAAAAGCATTTCCTCAGATTTCATGATTTTTATCAGACTGCCTTTTACTCAAATATGGACATATTTTTGATAAATTCAGCTAAGTCACTGCTGGTATCCCACCTCTATGTTGGCCAATATTATTTGTATAATCAGAAATGCTTTAGCATCAACAACAACAAAACAGTTTGTTACGGTTTTTTTAGCTTGGCTAACTTTTGTGAAGTTTTGTACTTGATTGGACCTGGTTGCTAGTGGGTAATTAGTTTTAATATCACTTTGTTATGGCTGTATGTCATTAAGCAGTACAATAATAACAACAATATTTAATAGTCACAATGACGCTGCCTAGGCATGTTCAGCTATCTTAGCAAATGTATCAAAAGCAAAATACAATGATGTATCACTGATGAATATATCTCTATGAGGTTGTGTAAGATATTCATTCTGCAGTTGATTAAAATACATCTCAAAACAACTTTAATTAAGCTTTTAAGCTTAATATTTTGTCATGTTAACATGAGAGAATTTTGTAATATCACAGCACATGTTCTACAAGTGCCAAGAATGTGATGCATGAAATAACGTTCAGGTCAGTAAGCTTTATATCATAGTAAATGCATTGAAAATAATGTACTCATGTTGCTTATATACACAAATCCGCCGAGTGATTACTGTATTTGGCCCTCTATTGAGAGAACCACAATTGTCACTTCCCGGGACATTTGAATCAGTCAAATAATGCATGATTTACAGCATGCTTTGTGCTTTATGAAATGCAATCCACTGGTTGATAAGTACCCCCGATCTTGGCACACCGCATTTTGTCATCGGGGACACCGCAGTAATGATTCTGTCAAATTGGTCTATAAGACTTAGTACATGATGTTGAAATGTTATTAAAGACATTTTTCAGGTATAACACAATGGCATTAATAACTTGTAGTTCTATACCACAGGTGCGAATATTTTACATGACTGTTGATATTTTTGGTGAAAGTTGCATTATTATAATTACCAAAGCCAAAAATTGTATTTTGTGTTGTGCACATGTGTCAAAGTGGAATGGGATGAAAATCCTGTAACAAACAATAAGGGTTTGAATGTGACGTCACCATTTTCTACCATTAGCATGGGCCAGCAAAATAGTCTCATAGCATTATGTTAACACAGAACCAAATCACCTGATAATGACAAGAATATTCAGTGTATCCATTTAGGGACTGCTTCAGAACTCAACTGGCAGATGTCTGCCAGGTTTAGGCAGTTCTGGTCGGTTGAGCCTGAACAAACAAAAGCCAACCGCCCAAAACCAGCCAGAATAGGCAGACAACCGCCGGTTAAGTTTTGAAGCAGCCCCATAGTTTAAATTTTAAATCATGTTATGAAGTAAATCATCAGTTTCGGCTGAATTTGATGCAATGCCTAACAAGATTGCTGCCGGCATGGTAGATAAAGCCGGTAAGGCATGTATGGTGTATTTTGCGTCGTACAAACCCTCTATTGGTTACCAGTTCTATCGCTTATCAAATTAGGAGTGTTTTGAACAAATTTAAATGGAATTTATTTGGTTAGAGTACTAAATGTAGATACTTCTTCTCATCTGATTGCATGAGAAAATCTTCGATCATACAGCTCATTATCTAATTACACCAATACAGCTAACACATTATTGTTATGTCAAACATCAATATCCAGTTATGAGAAACCAAAAGTTTTAGTAATAATTGCCCATGGTAACCGCAGCAGGATTTTCGTTAATTTACTTTGAAGGTAGTCTTCTCATTTATCCAGTGAATTTGTGGTTGGCAGCTTGTGACCTATTTTGATTGCCAGTATGCTTATAGGTATCAAGAAACAAAAACAATGGTTTTATTTTGAGGTTACAGAAGTAAGATACTTACATGCTACTGTGCTTCATTACATAATGAGGTGAGGAGATGTGTCTATTCCCAGAGCTGTGTGTGTCACATTGTATGTGAAAGCATCTGTATTGAAGATGAACATGGAAATTCACTAGCACAAGCTCTGCTCTATACAATGAATGGCCAGGCAATGAAAACCATATACGTAAAGTATACATCAGGTTTTGTAGAACTTTGTGCTATTGAGTTTCCACTGTGTTATCTTAATGCATTCAAGTCCAATATGCCGAGAGTGCCTGTTGAAGGAGAATATTGTTGTCTTTCAAAGTGAAAGTTGTTACACAGAGAAGTTAAAATAAGGGTTTTAAATTATGCTGGGTACAATAGTTGTTTTTCTCTTGTATGTATACCCATTGTTTACAGATTTTTGGTGAAGACATCCTCAAGTTGCGAGCTAATAGTTGCAAACGATGACAGCCCTGAAATATTTGCATCCCAGATATATACGTTTAATAAATTAAATCTGCAAACAAAAAAAGCATTGTTTAATCAGGATTGATCTGTGGCCAAGACAGTTACTGATCAGCATTGCTAGATCTGTGTATGCATACTTGAGTAAAAACAAATATATTGAGTGTAAAATTATTATTGTTTCAATTAATTCTTGGACACTAAAATTAAGACACATTTTTTTGTGTATTTAGAATGTACACAAGTTCACCGTATAGACGATGTCACAGTGCTGTGGATTACCAATTGAATACGGTTTTGGGTACTTCCCATACAGTATACCGGTCTTTTTGAGGGTATGTGGAGGCTGCATACAGAAATCGTGGTCATGTCCAAAAGTTATTTGAAACAATGATAGCGTAGATTTTAAAAGTTTAGCTTTAAAAGTTACATTACTGTAGATACTATATAGTTGTTATTTATATGGCTTTCATTCAAGATTCATGTTTATTTACAATTTTTGGTGTTTTTATACTGATTATTTACTTCTTGCATAATTCAAATTTGTATGTGTTTGTAATGCCTAACAGTATAAATATGTGATTAAAACCAGATCATGGATTAATAACTCATAGTGTAGGAGTCAAGTGTAGAAATCCAGGCCTGCTAATTAGAATCACCTCATGCAAAATCATACGAAAATCAAGAGTTGTTACAAAATTTTTACAAAATCTGAATGAAACATGGTGAAACTGGATGTATACTCAAAATGAATCCATTTGGATTGGCTGTATTTCCAATAATTTCCACTGCAAATGACCACCACAACTGAAATCACACTCAAAACTCAAACTGATGGCAGCAGCGACGACATGAAAATGCAATGATAGTTCTGATTTTCTCAAATCCATTTGCTTTAAAAATGTGGTGTTGTGTTTTGATGCGGATCTGTGACTCAAAAACATTGAAAGTGCACATGCCTTGTGTATTTACCTTATGTTGAATGAAATTCAGCATAAACTTCTTATAGTCTGGCAGTATACGCTTATGAATCTTGACAAATATTTTTTACTGTCACAAACCAGAGATTACATACTTGTAACAAGTGATGTCTTGATTAAAGCTAGCTTGACTTGTCTTGAGATTTAGAAAACCCTGGAAAATAAGGTTGACTTTGTGGCAAATTTGCAGGCCTGTGGTTATTAAAGTAGTGCCAAATCACATTAATTTTCTAAATGATTTTCATTTGGTCCAATGGTACAGCTAACAGAAACTACAGAATAGTAGAAAAGGGGATTGAAAACTAATTTGATTAGTCAGGTATCAGTCTGAGAGCAGACATTGTAGTATCAGAGCGGTTATTCAGCTGATTGTAAAACTCCAAGTCACATGTCGGAAGACTCTGATTTCATCAAAACAGTGCATCACAGCTACAAACAATTTTGACTTAGATTTCATAATGGTGTAAAAACCCTAAGTGAACAATGCATTGTTAGGTATAGGGATTTTAACATGTGGAGGGTTGGCAGGTGGTTGTAGCTAACAAATAAGTGTTCCACAGTTGCCATTTTGTATATGGTGCATTTAATATTTGTAATATCTGTTCTGCTCAAGTAGACCATGGGGAAATAATTTTAGTGGTATTCATGAGAATTACTTGTGAATGGACAAAGAAGGTGGGTAAGGGAACACTTTAAGTCTCAAGCGGTGGTTGACTGTCTGGAATTGCCGGTTGCTATTGTTCTAAACAATAGCTAATTCTAGGCAGTCAACTGCCGGTTGAGTGTAAAGTAACCCCTAAAAGTGTTTAAAATGTAATTGTACCAGAACTATACATTCCTTCAACTCTTTAAAAGTCTTTTTTTTTTTCTTTTCTTTTTATATTTGTATTAGATTGATAAACATGTAGAAATAAGCCATTTTCTTTGCGCCTGTACCCCCCCCCCCTTTTTGTATATTCTGCATTGGTAAGATGGCCTGATATATTGGCCTGTTGTTATTTACATGATTGTTTTTATTTATTTATAAACCCAAGATAAACATGTATCATGAATAATGTATTCATGATTTCATAAATGATGTTTGTTTTTAACATTGTG
>JXSR01S028247.1:106792-117733 GCA_000969725.1 Ophiothrix spiculata | reverse complement strand
AACCTTGATCAAAATATGTTTTGCTAACAATTTTGAAATAGAGTTTAGGTAATAGGGACTAGACATTATTCAAACAAAACGCATTGTATTTCATCTATTTGTAAGATACTGTACATAGCATATACTCTTCTAGTTGACATTTCATCTCACCAAGTCAGAATGGGCTTTTCTTTCTGCCCTCTTTATGTTAACAGTGTGCAGCATATAAATGCAGACTTGTAGTATAATATGGATACGGGTATCGGGCTATTTGTATGGGTTTATGTATCAGATAGCCTGATAAAATCAGGTTTGAATTGTGCCAAATCCATGGGTATGGGTACTACGATATGACTGCAGGTACTGCAAGCCAGTTTGCACTCTGCAGGTGGAGGCAGGTACTACAAGTCTTCAACAGCCCTCAACCATTTTAATTATTATTACACTGTACAATAACAACGACATGCACTTTTTGGAAATATGCATCTCTCCTGTAATCTGGAAAACCTAGTAAGTCATTTTTTGTGAAAATGATTTAGGCCCATATTTGGAGTTACTGTATGTTTCCCCTTTAATTTATCAAGGGAAAAGTATGTGAAAAAGACTTCTAATTATCTTCATCTAAAAAGCCAAATGAAATTCCATATATTCAGTAGCTTAATCCGGAAACATAACAGTTTAACTCTGTTTTCTTGAATTTGCATCCAGCAGCAGTACTAGATTTTTGCAGATTTCAGAAGAAAGCATTTCAGTGCTTACATGATCATTAGATTCATTTGCATGACTGTTTGTTGACAGGTTCTGTTGCTAGGTTATCAGTTGTGGATATAATGCCAACAACAGATTAACTTCATTTTGACCCCCCCCCCCTCTAACTCTTCCCATCACCCTTCTGAAATATGAACTATTTCACTCTTCAAAGCAATCAGTTGAGTTCATATCATATTGCATGCACAGTAAAATCTTATAACCCAAATTTGAGGTTTTTTTAGTTTGAAAAATAAAATGTAGTCTTATCACATTGAGAAGAATCACTGCCATTCAACAGACTTGTAATCAAGTTTATATCAAGTCAGCCGTATTAATATCTGGATGGTTTAACCATTTCTTTTAGGAATGTTTAACAGTTAACAGTAAAATCAGTTTATGAGCTGCAAACTATAAGTGGTTTTTAACCTTTTCCTGCTGTAGGGCGTCTGGGGACGTCCTAAATTACTGTCAGCTCAGGCGTAGGACGTCCCCCAGACACCCTAACTAACACTGATGTATAACTAAATTCACTGCCTCTTACCTTCAAAAACACCATTCTAGGCAATGTGTACAGTTCATACAGTTCTATTATGCTGAAGTCTCATTGAATTATGTAGAATATTTCTAAAGATAATTTGAATTTACTTTCAAATTCAGTTTAGAGGTAAAATGCCTTCAGCCTGTGGCGGAAAAAGTAGTCAGACTGGAAAGGGTTAATCAGCTCATAAAACATGTCAAATCTAATTTGTATCTGGACTGGTGTGCACTTGTCAGAGGATAACCAGTTATTCAAACAGCTGTATATCTAAATTTGTAGAGAAAAAAGCTCTTGCACATAAATGATAAAGCAACTTGAAGAAAAGAAAGAAAAAAGGTATGTACAGAACCAACTGTCCAAACTTTCTGAAGTGCTGAGCTAAATTTTTGATATTTAGCTTTAGAAATAGAATGATTACTGATCAAAACAGATATTTGTTTGTAATGCAGGTTGAAATATTTTAATCCAAGTCTAACAAATAATGCTGCAAGATTAGGTTCAATTTAGGAATGTAGTTGACTTAGTATAAGTACACTGTCTTAGCCGCAAAGCGGCAACACTAAGGCTACGATCATATAGAAGTATACAGTATACATTATTCGCTGTACGCTCCTGGGGAGGCATTCTTGTGTTTAGTGATGAATATAATCCCTGTCAATTTCAACAGTATGAGTGCCTCCCCTGGGAACGTATACCGTATACTTCTATGTGATCGCAGCCTTAGAGTTAATCAAGATGATTTTAAACCATAATTTTCACAAAGTTTTTGTCATGTAAATTCTGTTTTCAAATTGATACTTTGAATACATTTTCTTGTTATATCTTTGAATCAATAATGTTCACAAAAAGGTGTTTTAATTGCTTGGTTGAAATAATTTTTCACACTTTTCTGTTCAAGTTCAAATTCAAGTTCTGTATGATTTTGAGTCCTTTATTTATATTTTTAAGACTGCAAAGTAATATTTTTATAAGCAATTTAGTTAAGCAATGTTTGTATTGATGAAAATGTGCAGAATGGCTTTATTGTAAGAAGTTAATTGTATCCATTACACAGTTACCCATATATGTGATGACTCACACCGAAAAGTGGGACTTTGCGACGATCTGCAGACTGAGATATCAGGCTTTGAAGTTGAGAAGTGGTAAAATTTTTGTCTGGGGGTGAATTTGAGATTTTGTGATATTATGAATCTTCAAAGTTTTAAAAATCTTCCTACCAAGCCGTTTTCTATAAAATTGCGAAAAAAAGATGATTTTATGACAATTTTCTAACACCGTGTCAATCTCCTTTTCGCAATTTTGTGATCGGAAGAAAAAACATCCTCGAAAACAGGCCGTTTTCTCAGCTCAAATTTTCACTTCCCTGACCGACTGTCCTAGGTATATAATTAAAGATGTGTATCTTGACAATGTCTGTGTTGTCAAATTTGATGATGATTGAGTGCTCCTAAGTACCCGTTGCTAAGGAGATTTTGTGTATAGTTAATAGTAATCAATAAAATTGATGCTTTAACAAACCCAAAATTTAAAGCCTGTTTTCTACAATTGCTATTTTTGAAAAGTGATCAACACGCTTTTACTAAAATAGCCATATTTTCAGAACGGATTGTTGTATCAAAATTTTTGAGGTACCAAATTACTTGTGAAACTCTTAAGCTTTCACATGATGCCAAAAACTCAATTTTGATGTCGGAACCAAAGTCCCCCCTCCCCCTTTTTGTTGCGAGTCATCACATATGTGGGGAGAGTTAAAGAAGCGTGGTCCGATTGCTTTAACTTTGAATTTTTCAATTTTGTTCTAATTTTGGTACCAAAATATTTCTCATATTTTTCATATATTCTATGTAAAATTTCACAGCTGAAACATCTTTAGTTGTGGAGATACGGGTAAAATTATGGAAACCATAATTATTTATACAGCAAAGTATAGGAAGCTATAATATACATATTGGCTTATAAAATCAACACGGTTTGGCCGATTTAAATGAAATTTGAAATTTAGACCTTTTGAATGGTGTCTTTAATATGACCACAAAATACAAATTTTGAAAAATCGGATCATGCTCCTTTAAACATAATGTTAGATAGCACTTCCTTACATTTTTCGTCGAACTCTATTGCTTCGATAAGAATCAATGTAGCTTTAACCAGTTTGCTGCTAGAACATTAACAAGGTTTCTTCTCCCTTACATGGCAAAATTGATCAAAGAGTAAAATGGCAGGTTAAAGGAGATGGTCCAGTTGCTTCAACTTTTTTTTCTAGCTTTATGAGATTTTGGTTCCAAAATATTGCATATATGTGTCCCGCCGCGGTAAAAGGATGCAGTTGTCGTCTCCTACATGTAGCTCATTGTAGCATATCATATGTATACTAGTTGTATACATCAGATATGCTACAATAAGCAACATGTATGAGCCGACAACTGCATCCTTTTGCCGCGGCGGGACACATATTTTCTCATAATCCATGTGAAATTCCACAGCTGAGTTATGTTCCGTTTTGGAGATATATATGAAAATTGTTTTTACAGAGTAACGTATAGGCGGCTTTGAAATACAAAATTATCTATAAAATCAAAATGGTTTAACCGATTCAGCTGAAATTTGAAACTTCAACCTCATTAATGGTGATCTTTTGTATGGCCCTTAAAGTAAAATTTTCAAAAATCGGACTATGCTCCTTTAAGATAATTAGAATTGCACGTTTACATGATTATTGAATGTTGAGTATGTTTTCGAACACAAAAGGAAGTGCATGTATAGTATGTGCATGTGTAATGAAGAACTAATGTATACAGAATTGTGCTTGTGTTCACATGCACTACATTCTATGCCACAAATACCATATAGTGACTGACCCTAGTCAAAGAGGGGAAAAAAAGTAAAGAAAAAGAACTTGTGTGGTCTAGTGGAATAGCGCAGTATTCCGAATCAGTAGGTCGCGAGTTCGAGCAATTCCACTTGAGGGTTTTTTGCCAACTGTAAACAAAAATTCAGTGTGCATGGCTCCAATATTCATGAATGAGACCACCAACCTGCATTTTCATGGTCACATGATCAATTTTGTCTGAGGAATGATGGCACAGTTTATAATCACTAGTTCACTAGGTTTGTCTATGCTTTAGATATTTGAATATTATATATATAGTTTTGAATTGACTTTGGTATTATTGGAGTGGTGTATCTAGAACAAACCCCTGCAAATTTCTCCATGGTAGACACAAAAGGGTATACCGGGATTTATTTCCTGAATCTTTTCAAAACTGACCAGCGAAAAAAACTATAAAAGGTCGTACAACTGCAAAAGCACAAATGTATGATCAAAAATAAAAATACATCTCAGATTATTACTATTTTGATGCATTTGTCAAAACAAATCATAGGTTTTTGGAATACAGCTTCTCTTTTCCTCTTTTTCTCCTATTTCATTTTCTTTGACACCAATTTTTTGTCCCTTGCTTTCAAAATTTCTCCAAAAGAAATTCCCATGGTGGGCAAACCGCCCACTTCGCCCACTCCTAGCTACGTCACTGCATTATTGAATACTAAGGTATCAAATTTTTTACAGAGTTCTGGCGATCTGCTCTTAGCAACTCATAATGCTGAAGTCGGGTCCCAATTGCTGCCAATTAAGGTCATTCCTTTTACCCCCTTTATACAACGTGTATGATTTGAAGTAGAATAGCAGTTGTTATACAACCATCCGTGTTGGCTCCATTGTACTATGTTTATGATATGATATGCCTTTGTTCCATAAGCCTTGGTAGTACAAACTAATTAAAGGGGCATTGGACAAGTTCACTTCTACGGGGAATAACAGTCCTTGAAAAGATTTGGCAAAATGTAAAGTATTGCATGTATATTTGCCTGAACTGGTACATGATATAAATGATAAGGTGTATAGACATTACGTATTTATTAGGTACATGATCTTTTGCCATTTTATGCATTAATTTATGTATACGTTTCTTTTACATGATATTATGGTTATTAATAAACTACAAAGTCAAGAGATCACACTGCTTGTGACTCACTAATTCAGTTGTGTATCAATTATTGTAGGGTTGTTGTTTTTAGTTGTGATATGCCAGATTTAAATTGAAATGCTCCTCAATGTGGGCAATTTATTACCATACCAAGATCAAGAGTAAAAAGCTCCAATGTGGTGAGAGTGCTGTTTTCTGAAAAAGTTGACATCCATTTACAAATGCTTACACAAAATAAATTTTACATTACCAAAACCCAAATGTGACATGGCCAATTCAATTCAAAATTTCTTATTTTTGCAGTCAATGGGATTACTACTTTCACATGATTATTGTAGTTTCGAAAGTAATGTACTTCTGCTGTATTTGTTTGCAATATTGTCAAAGTTAAAAAAAAATGAAATTTTTGCAATTCTGAAACTACTTTCCCAAAATATTTTCAAACACATTTTCCAGATGTAATGAAATTGGTAATGTGCATAAAATGAAAACTTCAATGCAAGTTCTCTTGGGTTTTCATAAAATGACTTATCAAGCTTGGAATAATCAACTCCACTTCTGGTTGTATGTGAACTTGAAACGTTGTCATTCTTCAGCTGAAGGACGATTCCAAAGTAACGTTTGTGACCGAAAAATTGACGAATTTCACTTTTAAATGGCCACAGAACCTAGCATAAACATTATATCCACAAGTCTGTTGTTGATAATGGTGCTCACTGGTGGAGTCAAGTCATGTAGGTGTTTAAAAATTAAATTCATTGCCAAAATCCTGAATAAAGTTCATGTAACGTTCGGTAACGTTTGTGATATCGCAGGGAAATAGTTTTTTGCTCCAAATGACTTCAAAGTGACAATAATCTCTGAAGTGTTAGCGATTTTTTTTGCGCTTAGGCAAATGATGAGTAATAATATTTACGAATATTTCATAGAAGTTATGGGAAATTCTATCGTCAGGATTTCTTTTAATGCATTGTTTGGTTTGGTAACATTTTGGTGTAACTTTTTGGTAATGCTTGTGACATTTTTTAATTAAAAATTGTGCTCATTCATGCATGGTTAGAAAAACTTCACCATTTCAAATTAGAAAATACTTCTCACATACTGAAAAACCTGCTAATGTGGTCAAATAAAAAAGCTGATTTTTTGCTTGAAGTCAAAAAAAGTTTCACTTTCTACAGAATGAGCCTGAAGATGTGTTCTTTTTGAATTTGCAATAAAATGAATTTGACCAAGGTCTACTTTAAGTTTCTGGTGAACAATCAAATATATGAAGAAATCTTGTTCATTTAGAATTCTGTGCTATTCCAATATGCTGATCCAAGATTGCAACCCATACCGTAGAATGCCAGTACATATGGCACCTTTTCCCAGTAAGACAAATGCAACTTACATTTTAGCATCTGTTTAGCCAATCACATCTGTTGATTTTGTGGTAAATGCCATGTTTTGAAGAAAAACATGACCTGCTGTATATACTGGCATTCTAAGGAATGTTTGAAAATTTATGATACAATCTTCAATTCTTGATGAAGTGTAACAACAGAAATGAAAATAAAAAATGAAATCAAAAAGCTGAACAGCTTGCTGGAGTAAAGGTGAAACATGTAAAATGAGACTATTAATAACTAAAGATACGAGGGTACAACTACATATTTTCAAAAGAGTATGCACTTAATGAAAAACAAAACAGGTTATAACACTTATCTTGATTTTTACATAATATAATATTTATTGCAAGTAGCTACTACAAATATATATCCAAATACACTTTGCTCAGAGGCAGGCCATAATGAAACAGCTTTGTTCTTTTCGCTCTCAATTTTGAACCAATTCAAAGTGACAACCGTGCATTCCCGTCAAACAACCTAGAAACATCAAAAACTCATGGTTGTACTATTGTTGTTTCAAATAATTCTCGGACACAAAAATTTAGAGCTTGCGTAACACAACTGGGTGTGCATTTTACGCGAGTACACAACGCTTTTCAGGCATGCGCGATGTCGCGGTAGTGTGGATTACTGATTGGAAACGTTGTTGCATACTTGCCGGTGTCCCGTTCTTGCCTCAACTTGTGGATACGTGGTGGCTGCGTTCAGAAATCATGTTCGTGTCCGAAATTTATTTGAAACAATAATAGTGACTTATCTATTCAATATGAATAAACCAATATTTCTTCTGATAATTGGATATTACAATGTTAGACTGACCCAAGTCTAATTTGTTTTTAAATGAGTTATACACAGGAAAGACTTTCTTATAACTAGAGCTACCTTGTGCGTGAAGGAATAAAATGAATCCGCACCGCAAGTGCCCACAAAAGTCCTTTATGTATTCAAAAGTAGTCAAAATACATGGACTTGGATCAGTGTTGCATACATATGTTGTTTTATTGAGTCAAAACCATGTTCTTGTCCTCTTGAAATTGGAAGATAATTGGTGTTAGGTGTCGGTTCTGCCTATATTGCTTAGAAAACATGCAACAATTGAAAATCGGTAGTCTCATTTCAAATTGGCCGTCTAAAAAAAATATTTAAGGACAATTTCTGCAGCAAATGTGAAAATACTGTTTTTCCAACTGAATTTTTCAATGACATTTGGCTCAGACAAGCAGAGCATAAGCACAGATGCATTACAGCACAAAATATTAGATCCACATAGATCTTAATGCCTTTTACATAAAATTCAATATATTATAAAGCACATTTGAATGCAAGAATGACTCATGTCCACTGTCTAAAATGACCCCCTGCATTGCAAGCACAAATACTATAGAAAAATCATGTTTCATGGTTGTTATTTGTCTGATTGTTATTAATGTTCTAGTGTACAATGCATATTTCTCCATTCCTTTATCATGTTTCATATGGCAATTCAGTCTCGAAGTGTTACGTGTAATCCGATTAGCACCCTAACAACTGGTTCAGGCTTTCTAGTTTTGAACCATGATCGAAATGATCACCACAGTATAGTATATAGGATACACTATTGTCAGGGGATGTGCGTGAACCACTTGCTGGGGACGTTACATAATCACTACGATACTGAATTGGATTCATTAACCTACCCTGCGAGCCAAACTGGCATAACTTAAAACAGACATGCTGTAAAGTTATGTTTCTTAAAAACTATTCCAGTGGACTTGGATCAATGTTGCATTCTGATTTTCAATTGATCTTCCACTACCATAAGCTACCATATACAAACACACCACAAGTGCCAATTTCATCAATATTTACATACTGGTACATAATCAATTATGTATTGAAGCTCATTATTGCTGCATGTAACCGTATAGAATATTTTCAGGTTTCAAGTTTTCAAACAAGTGTGAAGAAATGTCTTTAAACTCCTTTTTTATGCACAGATGGAAGTAGTAATATGCAATAAAACACCATATTTTCAAATGCATTGAATGCAATTCTGGTTTAGTTTTTTAGATATGTAATATAGACTCTGCCAAAACTGATTATAATCAGATAAACAGCTCTCGAGATATGGCTAAATAATGATTTTGTGCTGAAATACTACATGCCAGGAGCAACGGAGCACTTTGCCTGACAATTCGGCTAGGTTGTTAAATCATGTACAAGTGTGTCACGTGCGATCTTCAGACATAAACCATTGTGGAACATGATAGCCATGTCTCAAGATCACGCATAACACATGCATTTTGACAAGGGTGCTAAAAGCTGATAAAATCTTTTCAGGGTAATGAACAATACCACTTTTCATCACCAGATGCTGACACTGCAGACTACCAGTATAATGCAATAAGAAAAAAACATGAGGTCGCAAGCCGAATGTAATATGAACCCAAACCATTATATTTTTTTCTTATTACAACATGTATTAACAAAATTTTACACTTGGTAAACATTTTATGTACTTCATGAGTGCTCTCAGATGTGCTACATTGTCAGCTGATGTTTTGACTAATCTTGCTGGATTTTGCTTGCGCATTATAAAAGCTGCGTTATTATTTGCTGTTATCTTCTTGTTGGTAATGACATATAATGACATGATGTCCCAGACGGGAACAAAGTGCAGTCTGTTTTCTCTGTTCAGGTTTGATCCCTTTTGCATAGCCAATAAATACCCAGCAGGATTTTAGAGATCTTGGAGTATCCCTTCAAATTCCATCTGATCTATTTCATGCCACATTCCATACAACAGATACCACATCAGTAAATAAATTGTGTAGCCTCGTCTGCTAGGTTGAGAATGCCTGTTGGCAGGATATGTAGAAAATAGTATTTTTTCCAAAATTTTATCGTTAGTCCTGCTAATTGGAGTGTTATTAAATCGTTCTTGATGAAATTATTTTGTTTGCACCATTTTTGAAGAACTTTTGGAGAACACAGGGTTTCTTGTGAGTTGCACTATTTTCCCAATGGGCATGAGTGCACTCTAAATGACATGTGACTTTAATGCGCCATATCTCGAAACTTGACCATATATTTTTGTCCTTAAAAGCGAGATGTCCATTATCTTTCAATCGAGACCAAGCATAAGGTAACTAGTCAGTTTTAAGTTGAGAAAATGGCTTTTAATAACAGGCCACTTTGCAATGGGGACGTATTTACTGGTGTGGATCCAACATCATGTCACAAGAAAGGGATCATGTTGTGACATCATGTCTTCCTATATAGATCATTTCTAGCCAGATTATCTTAGCAAAATGTCAGCTGAAGGGGGTGTAGCACATACGAAGAGACTCCTGTGGTATACAATTTTTTGTAGTTTACAAGTACAATCTAACATTAATCACACTTGAATGTACAATTCAAACATAACTTGGCCTTTCTCTATTTTATATAAAATTTTACAGGAAGTCAAAAATATTTGAGACTTTAAACAAAGTGATCCAGTAACAAGTACTCTAAATTATATACAAATTTATTACAAATTTTAAAGGTCTTTGGTAAGATAAGATGATGGTGCCATAAAGAATTCGACTGATTTGTTCCAACAGCACTGCATGATTTTAACAAATGCTATGTAGATTTTAATAATGTGTTTAAAAAAGCACATTGCTCGCAGCTTTTAAGCGCATTAGTAAAATAATAATACTTAAAAGCGCATTCCTCGTAGCATGCATGCATAAACAGTGTCGAGCGAAGTTGATGAATAAAATCACAGGAACTCTTTGAGTGGACCATCAATATGATTTGATACACACATGTTCACCTTTTACACAGTTCCAGCATTTGAAAAAGAGCCACATTTTCATTCAAAGTGTTACATAGCATATACATCATTCTGTCCGCAACTTGTAATCAGGGACCACATCTTCAAATCTGTTTATATTGAGCGGCTATTATCCGAAACTGTATTTTAAATTTATTTTACCTTTGAACAGACAATTTCTAATAAATGCACAAGTTTTATGAATGGGGAGCGTGGTCGAGCGGTTCGAGCATGGGTCTCGTAATACTTTACTCTAATTTTGCTCCGTGGTTCGGCAGTCATGTTAAGCCGTTGGTCCCCTGTGCAAACGCTTCTTCTTGGGGAGCTGCATACAGAGAATACCTGGTGAGTCATATGAAATGTTGTGCAAAACAGTGTATTTGTACATATGCTAGCTACATATTTGGAAATGGTCCTCACTGATAAATATGTTACAGATTTGGAGATGTGGTCCAAGGCAACAAGTTGCAGACAGATTTAGTGGATTGTATGTGACATACA
>JXSR01S028247.1:80545-94130 GCA_000969725.1 Ophiothrix spiculata | reverse complement strand
TTCTGCTTCCTTGTGATGAGAGGAACATGTTGGTGTAGTTTTGAACAAAATTTGACCAATTTTGAAATATCACCCCTTGTTTTGGTAGCCATTTTGTTTTATCTTGGATTTCTCAAAATGCTCAATGGTTCGGATTTTGCATCATTCAGTTCTGGAATCTATGGGTATCAAAGAATAAGAATCAGTCAAGAACAATTGTGCAGACTCCATTTTGCAGTCAAGCCCCAAATCAAGGTTTTTCCCACAGACTGATAGGACTTTCTTGAATAAATGGTAAATCAATCATGCAGATACGCCATTTTGCTTTCATCCTAACATGGTTAAAAAACATCTTTATTACTTGAAATTTTGATAACATATCCAAGAATATTAATATATTATGAACCATCAAAATCTCAATTTTGACAAAAATGTCAGCAACTTTCTTGCACTCACATGATGATTTCGTATAAATTGCTTTGTTCAACTGAGGGACATTGGGGAGCTGTTAGACATTGCAAACTAAATGCCAATAGACAAACACATTGGCCATTTGCTGTCCTAGTTTAAAGCGAAAATAGTTTTCCAGCTGCAGCAGTTATAATGGATATGCTCTGAGCTCTCTGAAGATTAAGTGCAATAAAAGAGCCATGCATTATTATCATTATTATTAATGATTAAGGTATTAAGTGGAGTATTAAATACATTGTTGATATGTGATATTCAAAATTGGTCTTTTCAGGGTCAAGATTTCAATTTTGAACATTACTGTTATGAAAGAATGTGTTTTAGCATTAAAGGTTAGGTACTTTGCATGTTTAGATAAGCAGCTATACTTGCAGATACGAAAGTGGTGATAACATTCTAAATACTGATGCAAAAATACTCAAAACTTTCATATCTGTTAATAAAATAAAAAGTAGCATGAAACTTTATCACTGAGTAAACATCTTGGCATCAATTTCATTACTTAATATAGACTTCAGAGTTCTTTGTGATACAAAATCATCCATATGATATAAACAATTTGTATCAAACAACTCTTTAACAAGAATAAATTGTATTGCTTTGAAACATATAGTTGGTTACAAAGCACACGCGATTGTTATGTGTAAGAGACTTAACGGCAATGTGTTGTCGATAGAAACGATTGGCTGCTGATTAAGCCCTGACAACTAAAAACTGAAATTGATTGCAATATCATTGAAAACATTTTTAAAAATTCAAGATTTTCTCCAGCATTTTCCAAGCTTTTGGTATAAAAATTCATGTTTATCAAGTGATAAATTTGTTACCCATGTGTTCTCATGCAATCCGAAAAATATTTTTTGCTTGCTTTGGGTTGGTATCACACTTGACTTTCAGTCTTGTGTGATACAAATTAATTCCATTTATATGTTCTTTTATTGCATGAACAAACAGGGGATAACTGATATTCAACTGGACTTTAAGCTCTAGTTATCATGACAAAATCAGAGGTAAAACCCAAATTTGACATCTTATATAGAGTAAAGAAGGGAAGACATCATAAATCAAAAGTATGTATATTTTTTGAATTTCAGTATTTTTATGACCAAATCTTGGTAGAACATGATTTTAAAAAAACCTAACAAACTAAATTTGGCATGAACTGTTTCTTGCTGGTCTGACATGGAGCAAGAATACATAATTAGACTTACTGAAATCAGTGCAAGTTGGCCTGGATCCAAAGGTTATACTCTGTCGCCAGAGAGTTTTTTCGCATAATTAAAAATGTTGAGAAACCTAATTAAAAAAAAAAATAATAACCTATTAATATCAAAGATTCATACATAGGTGACTATTTATTCAATATATATAAATCAATGTTTTTTCTGATATTTGATCTTCAGAGTTGTCACCATGTGGGGTGGTATGGGAGAAGCTACCCGGTACTAACAATCTCCCCACCCACATCTTGGACCAATTCTTGACAAATTAAGTGTTTGAGTGGTTTTTTTTTATCTTGTTCTACCCAATTCCCAATTTGATGATGTCATAATTCGGCATTCTTATGCGTTATTTATGTAAAACATAGTAATTTTGTCATTCAAGAGCAAAAATGAGTGGTAATATTAAGCAGATTTGTGCATTTGGCTGAGAATAACATACACTACTCTTTAAGTCACCACTGGTGTTAGCCAGATTCCCATGTGCCGATCTTTGGGACAGATAATAAGTCTGGCTAACATAGGGGTCCCTATCTCATCATGGGGGTAGAGGTCAAAGGTGAGATTGATCAAAATACGGGTCAAAGGTCAAAGGATGAAGATTTACCCATAAAATGATGATGATGAAAGAAATATGATTGGCAATGAAACTTGAGTAATAGATTGAGGCTGGGTAGAACCCCGGGGTAAAACAATACATAAACTAGAGTTTCTATTAAAACTCTCAATACTATTTCTATAAAGTATACAAAATCATACATTTCTAGATGTAGATTTATATTTTTAAGCATAATAATGATGCCATAACTTTACCAAAATTGGAAGATTTAGCAAAAACATTACAAAATCAGAGTATCTTTTTAAAATGTTCTGGAAAGCCTAACAAATATTAGATTTCGTAAAATTTTACAACTTTTAATTTTTAGAATTTATAAACAACTGTGTAGGGTGGATTTCGATTCTTCTCTTATTTTTTGAAATATTGCCAATAATAAGAAAATTTCCTTTTTGTCAAAAAAAAATAAAAATTTGACCATTCTTTTACATATTTTTGCCAAGATTTTAAAAACTTGATAAGCTTATTAATAAGATATTTAAGAGTTACTTAGATGGTTAAAACTGACATTCGGGTATTTGAGAGTTGTAATGGAAGACTAGCTTGTGAAAGTACAGATCTACCCCAACCTTAAGAATAGTCATGAATGATGTAGCACTCGGATCAGATGTACACTAGCATTAAGCATCTTGCATTGCAACGCGTTGTTTGCCTTGACGACTTGCTTGTCACCATGGATACCTCAACCATTTCGGGGGAAAAAAAGTCAAAGATTAAAGGCATAAGAAAAGGATGATTTAACATTCCTAATCATATTAAACAAGATCAACATGACTTGGAGAAGTGTATGGCATTCTAAGAATTTGGATTAAATATAATTATAGATTTCGGTTAGTAAAGTACTCAGTACTCACAACGTTATGAAGCAAAGGCACCTTGCTAGAGTCTACATGTGACTCCGTGGCTTTGTCAGAGGCTACTGATCTTACCCTAACTTTCTGCAAAGCTCTGGACCACTTGCTGGAAGACTAATAATATTATCGTCATGTGAGTGCAAGAAGGTTGTATCTGCAATAGCTGCCATTTGTCATAAATTTGGATTGCACACTGTCCAATCTCCGATCCTGGGTCAGTGGTTCTTGAAATGGTTCTTCAGGTGACACCGTCACCTGAAGAACCATTTCAAGAACCACTGACATAAGACAGGGAATTTTTTAGGGATTTTTCACATTCTTATGACAAAGTATAAAATAAAAATAACTTGAGGCAGCCATTGCAGATACGACTTTCTTGCACTCGTATGACGAAATGATAATGATGAACATTTATTAGATGCACCAGTAACCACCTGAAGGCCCGGCCCTACTTACAAAGGCATTACTATTTAATTGGCCATGGAAAAGAGTGTTGTTCTCTTTTCAATTCAGTTATTTTTCTGTTTCAGAAATAAAGGCGACTTACAAGCCATTTTAGTGTACCCGGAATATCATAGGATAAATGTGAGCAAGGTGGCAGAAAGCTGCATGTGTATGCGGAAAATTACCCTTGAAAGGTCACCGGAAGAGTGCGTGTCCTTGAAGAATTTGTGCAAATACTTAGGAAATTAAAAAGGGAATTGGATGTCGCCTCCATTTTGATTTGACCGTAGTGTAAATCATATACGATAGTTGGATTGTTGCTCAAGGAGGCAAGTTATTGTACCACTGGCATTTATTTGCTGTGCCTGCCTGCCTGCCACACTTAGAGACTCTTCCAAATCAAATTAGCAGGAAAATAGGCGAACCTTGCTCGGAGAACATCACACTCTAGCTAGACCCTGCTGGAAATGCAGACATGGTTTGAAAACAAAATGCACACCTTGTATTTGCATTAAGTGAAGAATTACGTGATCTGCCTAGCTTTTGGACCAACTTCCGAACTATCTATAGGTACAATAACTCTGATCCATGATACAAAATGGCGGTGAGCATCAATTCTCATTTTCTGATTTCTTTGGCAGATACAGAAGTATTTCAATTTCTGCAAATTAAATTGTCCAATTCAGATCTAAAAGTTTGATAGAAACACAAAATAAATATATTCATTTTGACTTAAAAAAAATGATTTTTTCCATTGTAAATCAAGCACATTTTGGTCATTGGATGAATCCCAATTTTGAGCTAAAATTCATTGTAAAGAATTTGAAATATTAACTATCAGAGAATAGAATGAATCGTTCCAGAAAAAATTATAATTAGAAATGATTTTAAACTGCTACCACAAAACATAAAACATCACTGACCATCTATGATTTGTACCTGGGACATTGGCATTACTAGCACCATGCTCTACCAACTGAGTTAATGGGTCAGATGGGGAAGAGCGGTTAATTTTAATCTATTGGTCTATAGATTAAACAACCTTGGCCTAAAGATAAAAAATCAATCCTCTCCCCATCTGACCTATCAGCTCAGTTGGTAGAGCATGAAGCTAGTAATGCCAAGGTTCCAGGTTCGAATCCTGGGTGATCATCATTTCACTGACTGTCATTTATGTTGTATGGAAGAAGTCATTTCTAATTTTGAATATGATTGTCTAAATATGTATATTTTGTAAAATACGACTGAACCTTAATTAATTGGCTCAACAGAATAAGTCATAACAATAATTCAGATCAGAATGCATTATGGGTAAAAACATGAGGGATATATTGCATGGCTTATTTGCAGTATTTCAATGGAAGTGAACTTTGCACCTTTACAAAAATTCACTTTGAGTCCATCTGAAATGCTTTTCAATGTAATGAATACCCTAAAATATTAAAATAACCATCAAGATTTATAAAGCCTTACTTAAACTGCTTACAAACTTTCTTTGGTGTTTCTTGCAAAAAATATCACAAAAATTCAGAAAAGTGACCAAGTCTGTTTGTACATTAGTCAATAGAGGGATTGTGTTTGTATATCCGCTGTCCAAAACATAATATTTACCCACAATGTATTCTGGTCAGTTGCAAATGCACAAATACAATGAACAAGGGCAGGGTGCAAATTGGACATAATATATGAACAAATATCAATGTTGACGACCTAGAAAGTTGATGCCATTATAACAGTTAGCTTCAACACCGTCAGGCTTAGGTTAACAAGGTTCCTAATAACGATTGTTTTTCTGATATGATGCCATCTGCAAACATTCTATTGTTTTTAGTTAAAGGATTAAAACAATGGCATGTCAGTGCCCATAGTTATTTGACTTTGCCTATTGATTCATACTAACCTGGTGTGATGGGGATTTCTTGCGATTTGGCCCTTCAGATCCCGACTGCGATTTGCGCCTCTTTGGTTGGTGGTCATTACAACACGTCATTGTACCACAATCCTCTGGCTGACACATTAACATACAATTAGCTTCAGTACTGGTCGCCTCGTCTGTCATATCCTGCAAAAAATGTATTGAGAGCTTAAATACATATTATTTTGGTTTAAGGACACAATTGAGTGTGGACCCACTTGTAAAGGTACAGTAATCCAGAGTCACAGTGATTTTATCCCTGCAACAGTTATTCCACATCCACCTATACATAGCCTTTAGACTTCAATGCATACTACAAATAGCACATGTAAAGACTGTTAATTGAGAGATCATGAGACATTGAAATATGTTACAGTGGTAAAATCTTTATGATGAAATGGCAAGACTCACAATGCAAACGCTCCCATATGGTTCATGGACGTGGTGCACCACTTCCTTGGTCCTCAGTGTTTAAGGCAGATGCAAAGACATAAACATCGTTAGTAAGGAAATATAAATCAATTCTAATAAAAAATGATGTGTTCCACAAATTATGAATTCCACACAAGGCCTCTGTGATCATCAGACAAAACACACTTTCTGAGTTATCCTACCAATTTTGGATGAATAAGGTCAATTTTACGGATTATTTAGATGACCAACATGGGGCAAATTCCAGATAAGGTTTATATTATATCTTGAAACACATATCCAGACCACTAACTAATCATGTAGAGTATACACAAATGCAGGGTACAGATTGTATATACTAGTAATGTTACCCTGCACTCTGGATTATTGTTTACACTGTCCAAAGAATGATGAGCCATTGACTTCAACCTACCTCTGAGAACTCTGCTTGAATTGTGGTGGAATGTATGCCTTCATCATGTAAGAATGTCTTCATTTCTTGGGCTGCCTGCACATAATCGTGGATATTCTTGAAGCGTATGTGAGCAGTTGCTATGATTTTACTCCCTGATAATTGCCACACATGAAATTCATGGATATTTTGTATACCATGGACCTGAAAAACAAAATGATTTGATGCAAAATGAATTATGGTAAGTTTAGAGTCCACAGTCCATATATATAAAAGAGTTAGACCTGGGGCCCGTTTTATAAAAAATTGAATCAAGCGTATGTTTGATTTCAAATGTTAATTTACATTGTATCAACCTATTTTACACTTGATAAATCTAACGCACACTTGAGTCAATCAAACATTTATATGCTTGATTCAAATCTTAATCCAAATCTTTTGCCAAGGTCTAAAGTTAGATCTAGTTTCAGCAAAATACAAGGTCTGCATGAACCATACCTTTATTCACCCTTTTCCAAAGAGAAAGAGCTAAATTGAAATATTTTGTAATTGTAAGATTCTGAAATAACACAAATTACTCAAAGAAAGGCATGGGACACTATAAAAGTTTTGGAATTTATCAATGCGTACTGCTCACACCTACATGCTCAGTGTGTCTGTGCAGACTGTAAATTCAGCTTAAAACAAATTAACTTATTTACAAAAGAAGCCTTAACAGCTGAATTTACACTAGATGCAAAATCACATCACAAATGCATGGAGCATGTTTACCCGAGATGTGTGCACTAGAGTTCTGAACTCGTAAAAATGTACAGATCCTCCGTACTTTTATGTTGTGTTAAAATTTAGTATAAACTCCGGGGGCAATCAAATATGAAATGGAAACAGTGTAAGGCATGTGTATTCAGTGAGAGCAAAGGCTCAATGAGGACATTGCCATTGGGGGAGAGAATGATTTTTGGCATTTGGTGAGTGAAATTTGGCATTAGGTGAGAGAAAAATATTGAAAATTATGGGGTCTTAGGGTGAGAGTACAGGCAACTGTAAAAAATAAACTTAGATTTGGACTTTATCCATACTCCTTGATCAACTATCTAATCATACTCATGTGCCTGACACTGTAAAAGATTTGTCTGTGCATGTAATCTATAAGCCCCCTACTTACGAACTATGAAAGAGTACCATATAGAGGTTATTTGATGTTACTCTTTTTGGAAATGTCAGACATTTTGACCCTGTCTAACATTTGTTCATGCATTTCCCAATAGCTTTGCTTCACCTCGATATAACCCTCCCTGAGCTGTGGTCCAAACACATCCTAATTGTCAGTCATGATAAGTACAACACATATATCAATCAATTAACATCAATTACTACCTGTGATAAGGGAATAGTTGATAAGCTAGAGATTTATCAGCAGTGTTTAATTCACAAAATCACTCCCATATGGACTCTACAATCCATCACATCTATTGCATTTCTGATCAGACAAACATGTTGCACAATACACACAGAGATGCAAGTATTTGTCACATTTTTCTGTTCCAGGGGAAAGGGTCACCAATTCCAACTGTATTCCATCTTAATGTATTTTCATAGGTTTTTTTTAAGAGAAAGCCATTATTGCAATCAGAGGGGTCTACATTTTCAAAATTGTCAAAAAAGGTCATAGTGATCGTTTGGGAGTCTAAAAATACTCGAAGACAGAGGTGTGGGGTTCAGACCTTTAGCAGCACTTCCCTGTTATTCAAAATTGCATGACCTCCCTGATATAACATACCTTGCTCATTAATAATCTCTCTTCTGTATCTACATCTGTTGATTCTTGTTAATTCAAAATTCAACAACTCATTCTATCTTCTTATACGGGAGCGCATTGTTGTTGATTTCTGATGAATCCACAGTTGATATTCAAATAAGCGCGTCACGCACAGCACAGTGTACACAGGGTGCGCTTATGCAGTACATATAAGTCGACGCACTGTTCATCACCCATCGCGAACGTGCAAGGACTGGCGCTTGGAAACAGTTGAAAACGACAAAGCAACAAACATTAACACTAGCATTTTGCTTCAGATTCTGCTAAATATTTTAATGAAGATGATTATCTGTTATTGAAAACATTTAGAAATTTATTCATACATTTTCAGGAAGATTTTGCGTTGTTGAAAGGTATTCAAAAAGGCTACAGGGCTGATCATCACGAATCAACAACTCTGCATCCAATTCATGGATGCACCATTGTTGACTCGCGATGAACAACTCTGTAGTGTGTTTTAACCCTTTGAACCCTGGCCATTCCATGTGTATCTGTACAGCTGACCCGGGCAAAAAACATAATATAACCGTTAAACTTACTTTGATTTTGATTTCCTTTGCTTTACTTTTTCATTTTACAGTAGTCTGAATTGTTCCAATAACCAGCATTCACAAAAAAACACTTTTTATGTCGACCAACATATTCGACATTCACGTTATTTGTTGAAAATGTTGATCGAATTTACAAAACTATGAGGATTTTTTCACCTCTTTCGAGTAAATAAAAGCAAAATGACCTATCAACCATGTGTTCAAAACTTCATTGATGTCTCCAAATATTAATAAGACTAAAATTGTAACTACCCATGCATGTTAACAGACACACGTTTCTGACACAGGACCTGAAAGCCAGTAAACCGGCTCATCAGGTATACGGTACATGTGCACGTGAGCCGGTATACCGGCTCGTCGGGTTCAAAGGGTTAAACCTAATTGCATGACCATTCCGATACGTACCTTGCTCATTAATCTCTCTTCTATATCTTCTATGTCTACATCTGTGGGTAATGATTGCATCAATATCATACTGGATTGCTTAACTGTAGAAATTGCAAGAGGATAAAGTTGGAATCAAATATCAATTTATTCTAAACATGGTGAATCAGCTTCAGGTTTTTCCACAGCCTGAATCACAAACACTACTGTGAACGTTTCATGGCTTTCTGATATAGAACTTGAGAAAATTTGTTTCTTTTCAATGATTGATTGCACTGAAATATTGCTAGACCTGGGATTCCAAACTAGTTCTTACAATACCATAAATGAGAAAATTGTAGGGAAAAGTGACATGTACCCTTTCTCAGTATATGTATAATGTACCTCTCTGTTCTCTGAGAGAGTCAAAGGTACAATTATTAGTATCGGTCAAAGCACCAAATTTGGAGGTGTGCACCGCTATAGGCAAAGCAATAATTTCTTGGACAATATAAACAAAAACCCATAGTAGGGGTCGCATTTACAAGCAATGGGGCCCTGCACTCTGGATTCCTGATTATACTGTCCAATAAATTATTATTTGGCCTATAGTTAAGAAGCACTGCATCAGACTTTCCCATATCAAGTAAAAGATAGGCAACTCCCACTGTAGCTTGAAAAATATCATCAATAATTGAGGAAAAACACTAGCGTGTCCAGGGGTGACTAAATTTGGTTGGGTAGAGCTGGACATTGTTTTTTTTTTTTGTTAGCAAGTCGGGGACAGGTTACTTTTCAAAGTTAACCACCCGACAAGAAAATTTTAGAGATTGTGAGTTACTCATCATAAATTCAACAAAAATTCTACCCGCCAAAATCAGCCGCTATTGGCTGCCGGGCAGGTGCTAATGTACAAGCCTGTAAATGGGATATAAATATGAGCACAGAGCAGCGAAAGCCTTGTGGCTGCTGGATGTTGATATAGCATGGGAGAAGCCCAAATAAGTGGTGCTCTGGAAAAAATGAGCGGAAAGTCACGATTTACAAAATTGAGTTTATGACATATTTAAATTCTCTATAATCTCAGCTTTCGAATGATATATAATATGTCGTACTTTCTTTCTACAATTTTCATTTAGAGATTGAAATACAAGGCAGTCCACTCAAAATCTGGAAGTTAAACATTGTCGCAAATCAATTTTAAAGTTACTGAGTGCTTTAGTGTATGATAGCAAAACGCAATCAATTACCAGTGAATAAGTGCACTTCCCGGCATAATTAACTTTCAAAACGCAAGACATAGTTTGACACTTATGTATTAATGTGTTATATGTCAAAAAACAAAAATTTGATATTTTACCATATTTTTACTTTAACAGCCATTTATTCAAAATCTTCAATCGAGACTTTCCGCTCATTTTGCCAGAGTACCACTCAAATCAGTCACAATAGGCATTTTATATAAATTTCCCAAGAGGCCCATTTATATGGGTTGGGTTTTTCTTATCTGAAATAATTTGTGTAAATGAAATATAAGCATATTTGAAATTGATATAAGGATAAAGAGAAGAGTTTTTGATCATATGATGCTTAATTTAAGTTTAATTTTAAGTTAAAATATGTTATCTCCCTAAGAGCATCTTAATAAATCATTATGTCACATGGCGAATGGCTATGTCATTGACCATGACCAATACAGTTCAAGGACCTGGTGATCATGAGAAAGCCAACACATTGTGTCAAAGTCCCATTATATAACTTCATAGTATGTGGGTATAATAGCAAATTATCGATATAGGTTGAGGTTGAATTTGACCTCAGATTACATTTGACCAAACAGCTAATATGGTCACACATGTAAATCTTAATGTACCAAACCTAATGGTTATGTCACTGACCTTGACCATAACAGTTCAAGGACCTCTAGATGACATTAGAAAAACACTTGCAAACACACCAGGCAAAAACAAAAACTTTGTCTCAGGTGCCCACACATAGTCACATTTTACCACATATCTGTTTTTTTATAGTCAGTGGCGGAATGATTTTGACAAAACGTGTGCACGATATCTAAGCATAAGATTTGCGCCTAATACGCAAAAGGCAACGCGTACACTTACTATTTAGGCATTATCTTCCTGGTAAGTGCTGAACAACACGAAAAATAGCGTGAAAAAGTGACGAGTGCTCCCGAACCATGTGGGTTTTCCCATACCACAAAATGCAAATTTTTCAAATAGTTGGTACCTACAGATTTTTTAAATTTTTGGGTGGTCAATTGTGATTGTCAAGTGGATGTCAAATTGAGAAAAAAATATGGGGTCACTGACTGATTAAAACAAAGGTAGCTGGAAATGAAATTACATTAGCTAAAATCAATGAAACACTTTTCATCACCGGTATTGTTGAAATTTTGGTTCATAACACCGAACAGATAAAAAAAAGTTAATTTCGTCAAATAACCTAACTCTTGAATATTCAAGTTATCGTTCATTAAAAGGAAAATGATGTCATCATATATGACCTCATAGTGCGCTTAGATGGTCGGTGACACCCATTTTTATTGCTGACTTTTGAAGTTCAAAACTGTAATCTATCAACTGAGAAAAAATGATAAAATTCTGTGGGTAGGAACTTATCATCGCTATCTGTTGGTGAAAAATTACACCACGATCGTCCGTATCAAGAGATTTTTTCGCTCTTTTTTCACATCTAGAAAAAAGAAATGCTTTTACGACTAGGAAAAAATGCAGTGGTTTGGGTGGGGCCAAAGGGTCTTGAGACAAAGATTTTTATAGCCTATGTCAAAGTCAAATATTCCATACCATATGGTATTATACCTATCCATTCAAAAAAAATGACCTCATTGACATCCAACTCATTTTTGCACAGTCTTCAGCATCTGAACTATCATTTACCCTCCTTTAGAATAATTTGAACTGCAAATTTAATATATACATCATAATCAAAAGCTGGAAATTAAATTACATCATTCTCAACTCTGGTGTGATACAGAGGAATATTGTTATTCAAGATGGAAAATTTTAAAAACCTATTATCATTAGCGGCAAAAAACCAAGTAGCCAGCATGTGACATGCTTATATTTAATGAAGAACTCAAACTTTTTTTATTAAAAAAAATACATTGACCTTAGCACTTCTTATTTCCTCCTCACCCTGGCCCTGATTGGCTAGTAATAAGAAATACTTATTTGAGTAACCATGAGGCTCTGATTTCATTCAAGTTTCAGTGGAGGGGATGGTTAATATGGTCCCAGGAGGGAGCACTCACATATGAAAGTGACATACAAGTGTCAGCGAGCACCTTGGAAGAAGGGGTCTTTCAGTGACAACTTGGGTCAAAAAAGAGGGTCTTGCAGTGACAAAGTGCAAAAACGGGAGTCTTTGGGGGAAATTAAAAAAGAAGGGTCTTTCCAGGTCAAAATGGCCAAAAAAACAACAACACAATTTCAATAAATTCAATTAGCAAAATTGTGCGGAAAATTATATAAAATTAAGAAAATGGTTGGTCTTTGAGTGACAAAGGCTGTTTTAGTAACAAGGAATATAAAAAAAATTGAGTCATTGAGTGACAGCTGGTATGTGATGAGAGCGAGCAAAAGAAGCGTAGTCTTTAAGGTGGCATATGGCGCGTAACTCAAAGTTAAGTGCAACAACAACCCACCCCGGCAGAGGGCCTAAAATGCTTTAATAAAACTAGGCTTTAAATGGAGGTCATGGGGAATGGAAGAGGAGGAAATGGCAAAAGTACATTTGTAGGTCAATGGCCTTGAGGAATTTTCTTATTGTGGCTTCAAAAAGAAATATGATTTTGAACTTTTAATGCCCAAAGCACCTTATACCAAGGGATTAATTACTCCTGCTTCAATGCAACTGAAACAATGTAGAAAAGGTCATAGGAGCCAGCCAAAGTATTAAAAACATAAGTTATGATTTTCTTTACCAGAACAGGGAGTCCAAAGCTAAAAATAGTGGAAACCCCATTTTAGCTAATTTTTTAAAAAACTAAACCAAATATATAACTTGCCCCTAATGATGACACCACATTTTTAAGCTACACAATAATTATACTGGTACCCCTCATTCACAATAACTGACCAAATATTTCTGAAGTTATGTCCAACTTCAGATACAAACTGCCTAATTTTTATGATTTTTGTCAAAGCTTTTCAAATTCTGACCCGTTTTTAAGGGGTTACCATTTGTTCTTAATTTTTAAAATTTAAATCCCTTATTTATAGGTGCAATTTATGATTCTGATGTGGGGTGGGTTTTTTTTGACAAAAACCTCATCTATTTTCTAGCTAAATGAAAAGAAGAGTGCAACATAAATGTATGCTGAAATTTCCTCTTGATTCCGACCATTCATTTTCAAGTTACAAGCTTTTCAATATTTTACAAATCTGTATAGGCTGCAGTGTTATAATTACTGTGGGGCCCAACAGTAATTAGAAAATAGCACATTTTCTCACTTTTCTCAAAAAGCACATTTGCAAGAATGGTTTGAGGATT
>JXSR01S028247.1:61102-80495 GCA_000969725.1 Ophiothrix spiculata | reverse complement strand
GTTAACCACAGGAGTATCTAGTTTTCCGTACTTGAACCAGTTAAACTCAAAAAAGGTCGTCAGAATTTTGCCGTGGACGTAACTGCATAATGATGCATAGACTCTGCGTGATGAGCACATATGCACTATCAATTTATATGATATTTCTTCTTACTAAGTGAAAGTTTTCTTTTTAAAGATTAAAATAAAGGTCTATTCAAATGATTATAGGGACGTCGGAAGGAAAATAAAAGTGGCACTGCACCTGATAAAAGTGGTGCGGCCTGTGGCCCCTTATTTATCAAAAGAAGGAAACAACTAAGCCCCAGAAGACAAATTTAACAATTTTTGGTTAAACTTTTTTTTAAAAATCTCTTCTGACATCTCATTAGGAAAAAGATTATGATGGAAGACAATTTTTTATGAATGTCTTATTCCAAGAAGTGTTTGCGTTTGAAATCAAACACAGCTAAATAACAGATAAAGTCAAAAATAAATATGCTGCATTGAATGCAACAACCAATCCTAGTTCAAAAAAATATATATATATAGGATCGGGAATTAAAGCACCCATATCTGCTCCGATTGGGTGTTTTTTGAGACAAATGGTGGAAAATGCACCCAAATTTGGCACTTTAGATGTTTAAAAAAATTAATAATAAAAATATTCTGAATAACCAATCAAACTGTTTCAGCATTTCCACTTTCAGGGATCACTACAATAATTGTATCATTTTTGTACTTAATCACAGACAGGATATTACATAATGTTGCAATTTTGGAAGAAACCAAAATGTGACCATAGCTACCAAACCCAGTGACTGGGTTGAGTTTCCTTCCTTAAGTCATATACCAGGAAATAGCATATCATATGAGATAAACCAACAATGCCTGATCAGGTGATAAAGTGGCCCAAGTTTACTCAAGTCATGAACCAGAAATGAAATTCAAATTGAACATAGAGTGATATGATAACTAAGGGGGTAGCTGCAACAGATTGTCCTGTTGCAACGGCCCAACACTCCCTTCTGAAGCTTACTGCTAAAGGTTAAAATTTAGGCCTGAGTCCACCATTAAGTGTCAAAAACATCTTTGAGTCTGACTGACTACTTTTGATATTTGGATCAATCAAAATTCCCTTAGAACTGTTCCCTGATTTGAGTCATTTTTATTAAATGTTTTGACTGTTCCCTGACTGGAAAAAAGTTCAATAATTATCCCCGATTTCCCGATGGCCTGAGAACCTTGTGTGAAAGGCATCAAATATTCCTGGTTTGGCCACATTACAATGCCAAACCTTGTACAAAGCAACCCTTCAAAGACCTGTAAAAAGAAAGCTAAGACGAGGCTGCCTCAAATCAACTTGGACGGATTACATCAAGACATGGACATACATGCCATTCTGGCCAGAAGACGTGAACGAACCTGTGCACTGTATCTCATCAGGTACACCCCTACAATTTCTATTCTTGGGTCATGGACAGGCCAGTACTATAATAACCCAAAAATGATTATTTTGCTTTTTGATTAATTTGATTATGGTGCTTTGTGGAATGGGGTCCTGTTTGTGGACCTTTTGTATTTTTTACCTTTTTGGTACATTGTCAAATTGGGGGTGGGGGTGCAATGTTCACTGCACACACCCCTCTCCACCCCCTGGATACCAGCCTGGTCATGGGACAACTAGATGAGGCTACTCCACCATCACATGTGATACAGTAGGTACTCATGTTCTCAAGTGACATATCAGGAAGCAAGATACATTAAACTCTTCAAAATGATTTACACAAACAACACAGGTGGTTTGAAAACATTGAACCCAACTTAATCCACAAGACTATCAAGTATCATGCTGTAGCCACCACAAAAACAACCTATGTTGACTGAGAATGTTGGCTTATTTCTTCTAGCACCAAATTCCCCACAGTTTCAAACCTATGTTTCTTGGAATACAGGTTCATGTAATTAAATATGGAATGAACAATTGTCAAATGGTACTAAATAGTACAACAATCTATTCCGATTACTGATGATTGTCATTGGAAATCAAAACAAAAGTATTTCGATATTAATTGATCCTTATGAAATTTAGCATAGCCTTGATGAAGTCCGAGGTAGTCCTTTCTTGTTTCAACCACTAAGATTTGGTTTTTATCAGAGGAGGGTGGTCGTGGCAACTGTTACTGGTTGCCGGACGGTATACACGGTATCGTAGCCGATCTCCCGGTGACGTCATGTCCTATACCGCCTATGGCGTGAAGCCGTTGGGATTCGTGGAAAAATCAATCGTAATCGGTAAAAAAATATGATAACATATATAAAAAGTGGGGTTCACGCGTGAACCCCAGCGGATTTAGAATGACACAATAATGATAATTATGTTGATATGTGTTTTTGTAAATTTTTGAGGAAAGGTAAAAATATGATCTTTGTAATTATTTTCTTTAATACGTAAGTCACGTGACCCAATAAAAATACACGTAAATTGACCCTAAAATTGCGTTTTGGAAATCCCTCATCCCTAAATCTAGTATCTTCTATAAATCGTGTCCGCCGCCGCCTGTTTTTTATCAAATATGAAGACAGTTATTTACTGGAATCTATTCAATTGTGGTTACCAAACTCTTTGGGTCACAATCGTAGTTCAGCTAATTATACAATCAACAGGGCTGGCAGTGGTAGGCACTGGTACACAAGTTAATTAGGCTTGGCGTCCAAAGACATTCGCTTGCCTGAGTGACATTCGCTCACCCTACCAAAAAACCTTCGCTCCAGCGGGAAGCAACATTCGTTTAACAAATTTCACAACATTCGCTACACTTCAAATTGAATTGGAGCAAAGATCGCTCCAAATATTCTTGGGTTTGTTTATTCAATAATCATAGCACAACAACATTAGCTTTCATCGAATGAAACGATGTTCGCGCGATGTGAGTGACATTCACTCTCCGTTTTAGCAAAGGTCGGAGTGAATGTCACTTGGTCGAGCAAATGTCTTTGGACGCTAAACCTTAGATGCACATGACCCAAGGAAATTTTAAAGGGGAATTGATGCTCACCGCTATGATTTGACCCCCACATAAACCCTATGGGATGGTGGCCATCTTGGATAGTTGCTCATGGAGGCTGAGTTATTGTACCTCCGGCATTTCACTGTATGTAACACACTCCATGACTCTTCAAAATGGAACTGCTGCAAACTTTGTGTACCTAGCTCACAGCAAGTTTCAATAGATGCTGCTGGAAACGTAAGCGCTTGAAATAAAATGCTAACGCTATGTGTCAAATGAAGATACACGCAATCAGCCTAGCTATCCGATTTAAAACCAAATCCAGAGGTACAAGAACTCTGCTTCATGAGCAATAAAATGGCAACAAGCACCGCTTTTTCTTTTCAAAAATCTTTGACATGATCCCATATCCCCAGAAATTAATCCAGGCCAATAAAATTAGAAACATTGTATCAATGTTAAAAAAAAATTATTAACAGTGATAGTTAGAATAAAAATGCTATTACTGGTACTGATTTGAAATTTGTGCCAGGATCCCCATGAGCAAACCCAATGAATTAAAACCAAAATGTCTTCAACAATGATACTTACATAATGGTATAGTTGTTGATATAATGATGAACACAATGATTAAACTCATAGCCGGATCTACATAAAACCTCCAATCTCCTTCTGTTAGCCATATAATGAGGGCGCTAATTATGACCACGACAGAACCAAGTGCATCGCCTAGTACGTGCAGGAACACTCCACGCATGTTGAGTTGACTGCCTGCACCTGAACAAAGATAACAAGATTTTTAGGTTCTCAAGGTTCTTATTTTTATTTTATGATTTATTCTCATGCAATACTATTAGTTCCGTCACACAATATGGAGAGATATTTATGGTTGATTGCTATATCACATTATAAAGCTTTGAATACACAATTGAGGTCATTTTTAGACCCAAACCATGCAACACAGCTAAAACATTAAATCAAGGTAAATACTTCCTTTGACCAACAATTTTCTCCTCTAAGCATAGTACTAAAATGAGCAAAAATAGTACAATTCTCCTGGCTCCAATGTACCCAAAGCATAAATTGCTTCAATAGCACTTTATATGATGAAGGTGGGTATTTCAATTCACAGAATAAGCCAAGAAAAACAATTTTTACAATAATTAAGCAGATAGTTAATTTGCATATTTTATGCTGGAATTGCAGGTGGCACTACTTAAACCTAGGGCCATTCAGTCACTTAAAATCATGAAATTAGGTCTATCTGTAAAGAAGATATGCCAATTAAACCTATTTTTAATTTTTGCATAAATTATGCTAATTATATACTTAATTAGCATATTTTACTTTTATTATTGCTACAATATGACCAGGGTATATCAGAAGATATACACCAAAAACAATTTCTTGCATAAATTATGCTAATTAGATACTAGATTTGCATATCTTATACTGGAATTGCAGGTGGCACACAGTTAAGGTAGATAGCTTGGGAGAGATAGACAGGGGGATAAAAATGGAAGAGGCCTATCAGTTTCCATTTTGATTTCAGTCAACCAAAAGTAATTTCATTAGTTTGTACAGGATTTATTGATTTCTTTACTCTAAACTTTCCTTTTTCAGGTATATTCAGATGAGGGCGGCCGTGGCAACTCTTAACTGGTTGATGTACGGTATCGTAGCCGATCCCCGGCTGCATCACGTCCTACACCACCTCTGGCGTGAGCCGTTGGAAAATATGTGGAAAAATACAACTTCCGGGATGGTCACTAAAATTATATTCCTAGTCGGTAAAAAATATGATACATTCTATAAACAGTGGGGTTCATGCATGAACCCCAGCAAATTTGGAATAACAAAATTATGTCCATTACTATAAGAACACTTTTTGTAATTTTTTGAGGAACTGTAAAAATATGATTTTTGTAATATTTTCTTCAATCGAGACCCAATAGAAATACACGTAAAACGTAATCCTAATTTTGCGTTTAAAAATCCCTCGTCCCTAAATTTAGAAGCTGCAGTAAATCGTGTCCTATGCCGCCTGGGTATATTTAAGGCTGGGACGGGACTTGGACCAAACAAGGATCCATTGCTTTACAAAGAGTTAATACTGAAAGAAAATGGAATGCAATAATGCAACCAGTGCAAGGCTGACAAAAAAAGCAATTATATCAGTAACTGGTTTTTTTAAGCTTACCTGCATCCTCACTGTTCTTCCTGGTATCGGGTTTGATATCTACCGCTATATGGGCCTCATCTGCCTCAGCTGGTTTAGCAGCCTCATCTTCTTTGCTATAGATCTGCATAAAAGACTAAAACAAAAGGGGAAATATTGATTATTGGCATCATATTAAATACTAAATTGCAACTACAAAGACATTCCAAGCATGTTTCCATGACATTCTAAGCATGTGTTGGATAATGTTAGACTGATGATATGTAATTGGATAATGTAGTTGAACATATTAATCTAATGTGATAATTAGTGGGAAAATGTGTGTAATTAGAAGTCATTTAAGGACAAGACATGGGTTCATGTTCTAGATGGGTTTTATGAACCATTGGTCACATCACTATTCACTAGGGTGGACACAAAATCAATCTGTTGAATGGGGATCTACAGGAGGAGGCAAAGTCGTTGTAGTGGTCAAATTTCAAAATTGGTCAAATCTTGTTTAAAACCATTCTAACATGTTCCGCTCATCATACGAAGCAGAAAAGGTATACTTTGACCCATCTCTGACGAATGGTTCATGAATTATAACCTACAAAATGAAAGGTCGTACAATACATCGATCCTGGGTTTCCATACTGGTAATCAATCTTTACTGAAATTTAATCCCACAATGCACTGATAAAGTATAAGTATAAGTATAAGATTTATTTCTTCCACAAATGCAAAGTTACAGATTAAACACATCTACATGTATAAAATATACTCTATTATTTAACTGTAAGTAGAACATTGTGGAGGAGAACTGAGAAGTAAGCATAAAGCCTGTCAAGTCCCAGACTCCAAATATCATAGTAAAACATAAACTAATGAGTGCAAACTGTCCTATCTATCTACAATGCGATGGCCACAGAGTAGAAAGAAAGGACAGTATATTTTAGACATTATAAATTAAATTATATTGAGAACATAAAAAGACATTCATATGTATGGAAGCAAAGTCAAAGGCTAAAGGCCTGTCAAGTTCCAACCTACATTAAAATAATAATTATAAGGTTAATTTACTTAATTTGCTTATAGTTATCAATAGTACTATCTTTAAAAGAACATTTGAAAGAGCTTAGACTAGTGGCATTTTTAATATAATATGGAATATCATTCCAGGTTTTTACACCTTGATAACAAATTGATTTGTTTCCAAATTCAAGTCTGTTGTTGGGAAATTGAAAGTTTGATGCATTTCTAGTATTATAATTATGATTATCTTGATTATAAGTGAATATATCATCAAATGTACATGGAAGAAAATTATTACAATATTTATACATAAATGAGCCAACATACAAAGAGCATAGGTCAAATACTTTAAGTTGGTTAAATTTAATGAAGAGAGGGTTTGAGGGACATCTAAATTCACTGTTACTTAAGCATAACGATGCACCAATATAGATGTGAAATGGATGTGCACTACCACCCATCCCAGACAACAATTCAAATTGCCTGCTTTTATGTACATAAATTGCAGAAGCTAATGTCACGGCTTATAGGTTTTATAGGCAAAACTGTGTTTGGACTAAAATTTCAGTAATGATTGATTTCCGGTTGGGAAACCCAGGATCTAAGTATTAAAGGGTCATGAGATGGGCCCATATAAGAGAAGATATCATGTGTATCCCATCATGCATTGCTTCCTGTGGAATTGTTTGTATGGGAAATAATGTGAGTAGTTAGTGATGTAATGCCCATAAATCAAAGTTAATTGTCATAATCTTACATTTTGGGCATGTTTCATCACTGACTACTCACATGACTTCCTGTACAAAATTTCCCATAGGAAGCAATGCATGATGGGATACACACGATATCTTCTCTTGGCCCATATGGGAGTGAAAAATTTCAAAAGTGCCTGATTTTAAAAAAAGCTATCAAAATGTTTGTCTTGCAAAATTGTCTGTACAAAGTAATATTTTCAAATATCTAAGAACAAGTGTTCCAATGGTTACAGGACAAGATAAAGTTATTATTATTTGCACCAATTGTAAAGGACTTTTACTTGATACCATAGAAAAGACAAACATTTTGACCAAATTTGACAATTGTTAAAGAAATCTGACACTTTTATCATTTTTGACTCCCATATGCCAACATGTGACCCCTGTAATAACCTTCAATGTTTTTGGATCTAACATAAAAACGATTCATCAGAGATAGGACCCCGGGGGGGCCACTCGGATTCAAACCTGTAATCATCCGCGTGAACGAAAACGCGGATTTAGGGTATTTTTGCCAGCAAAACAAGGATCCGCGCGGATCCCTGTTTAGGGTATCAAAACAGACCATTTTAGGACTTTTAGGGTGCTTATTTCCATTGCAATCCTCTCTTTGGGTATACAAAAGAGATGCCACTTTTAGAAATTCCAAATTCTATAAATTCCTTTGAAAATCATTCCTCCAATTTCATAATACGTCCTTGCTTAGGGTGTAATTTTACATCTAAAATCCGTGTTTAGGGTATATTTTGACAGCCTCAGTAATCCTAGCTTAGGGTGGTTTTGAAAAGTCAATTCACGCGCATGGTTACAACATGCACGTATAAGTGGCCCCCCCGGGGATGGGACAAAATATACTGTTTCTGCTTCCTTATGATGTTAGAATGATTAAAAACAAAATTTGACCAATTTTGAAATTTGACCCTCCTCTAGGGTCCAATGCAACAGACTGATTTTGTGTTCACCCTACAAAGTTGGGTTGGTAACACATGCTTTAGAAAGGGTGGGTTTTGCAAAATCAAGAAAATAGATAAAAGGATGGGTTTTTGATTCCATGGTTATAAAGGGTGGTTTTGTAAAAAGGTCGGATCAGAATTATAAAGGATGTTTTTACGTTTTGATCAAATGTAAATTTCTCTCTATGCATAGACTATGTTGATCATGATGCACCAACAATGAAATCAATCAGAAGTGCTTCACAACTCACTGTTTAAGTTTTAAAATCTGTGCTAGGAATACAAAGAGATATGACTTCCAAATAAGCTCAAATAAGCTAGTTACACTAGGATTGTGGTGCACTGCTGTCAAATCTAAACTGGCAAATCGGTGGGTTTTGACTTTACAATATAAAGGGTGTTATCGCATAAAGGGTGGGTTAAAAATAAACAGGGTAGGTTAAATATAGCACTGCTAACTAAGCCCTATACTCTGTGAACCTTGAAGTATGCAACAAGCAATAACTGTTGCGAGATCCATACCATATCCCTTGTATTACACCGCATTGTGAACTGGTGGTTTTGTATTGTGTAAGAGACTACTAATGATTGATAATTAAGACCAAATCACTGCATATAAATATTTTTTACATGATTTGTTTGTTGCTAACACATAGACAAATATTGAAGATAAGTTCATTTGAATATTCAGTAAGGTTGGGTACATTGTTATGATTTGAGAAATACAGACTAATTTACTTCCCCGTATGGTCATATTGATTTATGTGCGTTAATCGGCTGCTTGTTGCACACTTCAAGATTTACAGAGTAAAGTGATATTACTAATGGCTCATTCTCCGATAAAGTGTGCAACTTTGGTCTCAGAAATTTTCAAATTTCAACTACTAATAACTCATGAAAAACATACAAAATCATAAACTCTTTAAATGGTTTCTGCGGAAGAAGAAATAGTGCATGGGAGATTTTTTAAAATACTTGATTTTGTTAACCATTGTATTCCCGATTTTTTAAGAAAACGTATCTGTCATAAAATTAACGTATCTGTTTGATTCTTTTCTAAATCGTACGTTAATGGGCAACACTGCATACTTACCAACTTACTTTTTACACTCGATGAGTAAGCTTAAAATTACAATGGTTAATAATGGTATAGCATTCCCCTTTCTAATGCATTGCATTTTCATGAGTAATAAAATGTTCATATATCTGTTGCGGCACTAGCATAACATATGGCTTTATTGACATTAATATGCTTGCAAATTTTTACTTTAAAAACACATTTTTGTTTTCCAAATATATTATAAAGTTAGTCTGATTGAACACATTTGGTAACATACATCTACCTCATTATTTCTACAGATTCTTGACCATTTAAAAAATGATAACGTATCTGTTGGCATTATTGGCGACATGCAATAAAAAAGCTCTTGTAATAAAATAATGACTCAATGTTTCGATGTTACAAAGTTTTATAATTTTTTTAGAGCCTAACTCGGACTGTTCAAATGTCCACATTTGTGTGTGACCCGCATGCATGTGAAGAGTAGGGCTGCACTGTATAGAACGCAACATGGCTGGCGACATGGGTAAAACAAGGGTAATGCATTTATTAATTAATATTTTTTGCTATTTCCCGACATGTTTCAACTTCTAATTTAATGCATGTTACTAAATGTGACTCTTTTCTACAAACTAAACAACCAAACAACTAAAATCATTTAAAATAGGCTAACAAATTTAAACAAGATACATATGTCAGCAACATGAAAATGGCAAAGTTGCACGCTTTATCGGAGAATGAGCCCTATGGTCCACAGAACCCATCTAGATTAGACACATTAATATAACTTCCTGTTGCATTTTTCCCCCAATATGGGGTTTTGCTCCCTAGGTATACAATTAAGCATATAAAATCATATATTTTTGTCACGGTTCAGGACTTTCATAAATTGAAAGCAGACAATAACTGCCTTGAATCAAGGTTAGAATATTAAATCCTAAATTTCTACCTCGGATGGATTTAAATGATCAATCAAAGCTTCTAAAGACAATTTAATATATATTAATAGAGAAACAATTATTCAATCAAACATAATTTGTTTGACCATCACATGATATTCAAGACATTTCTCATTATGTGGAATTTTATGGCTAAAGCATGTTCCATTTTTTTTAATTGCTGTATTGTCCTTGCACCAAATATTATGTCAAAACACCAAAGGCAATAGAAGTGTAGATCCTGATTTGAATGAATAAAAAACTACTCAAACGTTAAAGGAACTTTGAATTGCTGCATACTCTTTCAAAAACTATTTTAACATGGTATCAACTAAAAAAATTGCATCTAGGTCATTTTTTGATGCATATTTTGCCAGGAATTTTGGCTCTAGCAATCTCAAAATATAGAGATCAACCATGTTATTTTTTGATTTTCTTGAAAGTTGTGTAATTTGAAGTCAAGAGTGGAGTTACCATAAAGATTAATACTCAGATTTCATTTACGAATGAAATTATTAACCCTAACAACACCGAACCTCACAAAATCCCATTCCAAAAAAATCTTCGAATTTATCATGTCAAAATACGTCATAGACGGGAGTTAGCTATAATATTCACGAATGAAATCGCTGCCATGGCAGCACCTGCTCAGTAGCTTTACATAGTGGGGCATGGACCGGGGTGCGGGAGGTCCCGGGTTCAAAACCACCCATTTTTATCATGTAAATTTCCGAGGAGATAGTTTTTAAATGAAGAGGTGCTTAAAAGTGTTCGGGTTAATATTAAAGCTTTTTGTATTTATAAAAACTGCAGAACTTAATCTGGCCTAGTCCTGGTTTAGCTTGTATAGATCCGACACTCTTTTGAATTTGTATTGTGACCAGTTTGATCATAGTTCACAGCACATATAGTGTACAAGCCAGTTGAACTAGCAATAATTGGCATCACAGCAGCGGATTCTAACACGCGATTCAGTCATCCCTCATGGTTCTGATGTCCTTTTACATTTGCCCTTTTTGAATGACCCAATTTTGAATTCAAACTTCACATATTTGTTATGCCTTATTGCTTATAAAATTAGCATTGAAGTTTGTTGATGAAAACAAAATATTCAAAAGGCACCGAAATACCCTGTAAACAACAGTCTGTATAAATCTATATACAGACATTGTGTAAACTCAAGATGCATAACAGTGGCAGGGTCCTGTTTTTCACTTGTTTCTTCTTCTCTCATCACTTCAATATCTTGTATTTCTGGCACGCATTGAATCGTGTTGACCATAATCAGACTGCTCTGTACAGACCCCCTGGGAACTTCTATGGTTACCTCAAATGAAATTGCAATCAGAATTAGACTAATATTTCTAACAACTTTGGTCGCAAAAATAATTGACAGAAAATGTTACAACCATCTACTGGCTGATGAATGCATAGAAATGCCATAATGTGAAGATCAGCGCGACATATCTGAAAATACACCAAGTGTTAATCTAAATGAATGATTTTTTGTGGGATGACGAAAATAGCAGGCCCTGACAATATTTGAGGCTTGGTAGGGGACCCAGAATTTGTTTTTACACAAAACTTTATTGCATCAGTCCTGTTCTAATACTATTAATTATAGGTATGACTACATCACCAAAAATTATTCTACATCAGTCTGTTCTACACAATCATATACATTTGTTTAAACTATAGCACATCTTTTATCTCTGTGTATCATGCTCATCTATTCCAATATTTTACCATTCATATGAAGTCAAAAGAAATAGTCAATATTGGTTATCAAAAAAGGACATTGCAGGGTCAATGTTACTGCAATGACACAGTCAATGTCTAGTTTTTTATTCTTCCAGGTATGCAAGAACTTCACATGACCCATGTCTCAGACCCAAATGGGGCACTGTTACTAATTATAGTAATCTGGCAATTGTGGGACTTATTTTTCGTTAATCAAACATTTAAAATCTTATACATATTTTTGATTTGGAAGGTCGAAAACCTTCTATTTGTTTTTGTTTTACCCCTTCTCCACTCTAATTTTGCAACAAGTAAACATTTCTTTTTCATTGGCTTTATGGTGGTACTCTTTTATTGTGTGCAGTGGTTTATTTTGAAATTTAACTCAGCTAGTAAACTTATACAGATTGATACTAAAGAAAAACTTGACTGAATTATTAAAGAAACATACACAAGGTTAAGTTTCAATATCTGCAAAAGGCATGAGGTGTAGTTTCAATATCAAAAAGGCACACATAACATGATTGATGCAGTTTCAATATATGAAAATTACAGCAAATTCTGAAACATCATTGTCAAAAATACAAATGCAATCCTTTGCCACAAATCTCCCAAAAAAGTCAGCATATTTTTAATTTTGAAATAAATAAGTTAAATACGTGTATGTAAAAGTTGTATTTCTGGCAAAATTATGATCTTTACAGTTGGGCAAGAAACTTTACTTGTCCTGTGGTTCTGAAGTCACGTTAAGCCGTTGGTCCCTGTAGTGTTGTTACCGTAAAGTCAGCCCTATGTAAAATACGTATTGATTCACAGTAATGTCAACCTTATGATACGATGACCTTTAACAGACGAAATAACAAAGTGAGTAAATAAGCATCAAAATGAATGAGAAGTTGTGTTTTTATTGTGATTATTCACCGAGTACAAGTCACTAACGACTTCATAGGCCCCTGTAGGAATAGACTCCTTCATGGGATATGCATGCCATGCAAGTACAGTGTATATTGATTGATTGACTTATTGATTGATTGATTATACCTTTCAATAATTCTTGAAAAAACATTAGCTTTCATTTCAACTCCAAATTCTTCAAGATTGATAGCAATCCTCAGTGAACACTCAAATAAGCACATTAAGGGTAAAGGGAATCCATCTGCTCAGGAAAATGTAAATCCTAACTATCTTTTAATCATGAAAAGATAAATATTTTCCACTGCCTTTGCGGGGGGCTCGAACCATGGATTATGGCAGGGGTTAGTCATGCATTACGAAGCAAGAGATCTACCACTGAGCTATCAAGGCAGCGTTGAGATCGTGAACTAAAATCTAAAATATAAACATTAGAATGCCGTATATTTCTTTTGTTCTTTTTTGTTTCTTGTTGCAATTTTTGCCTCATTGGAATGCTCAATTTGTAAGTAAATTATGCAAATGCGTATATCAGACAAAATGTAGAAAATGTAGATACTTAAAACAGGCAATTCACAGCTCAAACAGGGCAAACTCAGAGTGGTAATTCACGTCCAGATTTTCGGGCAAAACAAAGCGGGTTTGTTACATTATCATTCAAAATCAACTCAGCATATTTATAAAATATTGTTTGTAATCCAATAAGAAATATCAAGCCTACAATTTGTCAAAATTTGAAACCAGTCGAATTGTTCGAACATCATGAAATTATGAGGTTTTGGCGAAAAAGGGTCAACTTTTTCGAAGTAGTCTTTAGGCGTCATTTTGACCTTGATAATGGACTTGAAATCACTAGTTAAGTTCCATGTATAAACTAGAGACTCTATTCAATATGTATGCCAAAAATTGCGATATTCTGATAGGTGTAAGTAGGTAAAAACTTGCAGTAAACATGACATTCAGCCGAGCGGAGACGTTTTTAGGGACTGTAGCCTTAAGGGGGCAATTCATGAAACACTTTTCATCCTCAAGGTCACCCCTATCAAATTTGAGTTTTCTACTAGTAAGAATCCTTGAATGGTATATGTTACAATCCCCAAACCATTCTTTCAAATGTGCTTGCATTTTTGAGAAAAGAGAGAAAATATTTCAGTTTCTAATCACTGTTGGGCCGACAGTAATTACAACTATGGGGATTTTTAAAATGTTAAAAAGCTTGTAACTTGAAAACGAATGGTCGGAATCAAGTGGAATTTTCAGCATACATTAATGTTGTACTCTTCTTTTCAAAATAGATGACGTTTTAGTCACACCAGAATCATGAATTGCACCTTTAAACTCATTTAAACTCTAATGCTGCTTTCATACTTATTGTCGCTTTGCAGCTTTGTAGCTTTGCAGCTATGTCGCTTGCTTCCTTTCACACTTTAGTAGCTTTGCAGTTTTGTCGCTTTGCTGCTTTGCCGCTTCATGTCGCTCCCAAAGTTGAATTCATTTCAACTCAAAAATTCTTGTCGTGCGACAAAATTTTGCCGATATCGATTACCTAAGCGACATGTAGCTTTGCCGCTACGACAAGTTTTTGCAAAAAATATTCGTCACGCAGCGACAAAGCTGCAAAGGGACATTAGTATGAAAGCAGCATGAGGGTATGATTATGTAACATTGTGGTAATAATTGTAACCTTTGCCATGAAATAACCCAGAAAATATGTTCTGATTGAATCTGCAACACACCAAAGTTGACCAGGGGCCAACTTTCACTCAATTTCCACATTGGGTGACTGACTAGACAAGGTTGCATTATGGTTCCAGTTCACTAACCCTAACCTCCTTTTGCTCTAAACCTATCTCCTCAGAAATATATGTGTCAAAAATCGGTGGTTTACACCAGGATTCGAACCCGTAGTCTCTCACACACAATTCCATGTGCACCTACACCAAGCTACTCAGCGGGTGCTTCTTAGGCAGTGATTTAGTGCTCATATAAGACCCATGTCTATGACGTATTAAGACCTAGGTTATTTTACTGATTTTTCCCTTGAACCCTTTTAAACCCTTTGGGGGCTTTAGGGCTAATGAAGCAATCTTAAAGCAATACTATAAGATTTTGACAAAAAATGGTTTATAGTTAAAACAGTAGAAAATGAAGGAATGTGACTAAAAGGTTTTTTAAGTGTATTTTGTGAAAAAATTGTTTTGCCACCAAAAAATGGATAAAAAACACATGCATGATTTCCTATACTAATAAATACATGTGGAATTTAAATTCGGGATCCCAAATTTAATTCAACAAATGGCCATAACAGAAAAAGTAAGAATCCTTCAGCCAAATCGTTTGGAGGGTATTCATATCTTCAACCCAATAAGCCCAACAAATCAAAAGTCATGGGTTACAGGGGCGCTTCATTTTTAACACTTTATAGTACATTGCTTTAAGATACACACAATTGGCAGTAAATGAAACACTTACTGAGTTTTGGTTCTGATTTGATGTGCTCTCATCAATATGTGAATATGAATATCCATTAGACTGGTAGGAAATATCAGATTGAGACACTTTGGAATAGTTGAAATCTGCTGTTGAACTGTTTTCTGGCGTCTTTTGTGGTTTGGTCTTTGTCTTTGTTTCCCCATGGCTATGTCCATGTCCACCACCATGACTATGTCCATGACCTAAGCCTACAACAAAACATGGAAAAGTATACATTAATATGTCAATGACATCAATGCATTATTATCAAGAGAGGGGGAGGGGAATGAGTGAGAGAGGGGCACTCAGATTTGAGTCGGACAGGGGTGTGCTGCTGAGCCTTACTCTTTCACTCCGGAATAAAATTATCCCAATCTGTCCTATTTCGACGGAAAGCTGCTCTGAGCGGCTCACAGACACCTCACTTTATGATAGCATACGATAATTGTATTGCGCCAAGGTTGTTCTCTTTGCTAATAAAAATGGTAGTGCTAGATGGCTCTTTATTTAAACTGCTTGCTGGAGAATTTTCCACCAATTCGGGCTTGGAAGTTTTTTTAGAGCAATTTGAAAAAATTGTGTCAAAATAGAAATTCTGTTCAATCGTGCACACTTTTGCGCGCCGCTATGAGCAGCTTGCCGCAATGAAAGAGTTAAAAACCTACCTATCTTTAAGGGTGATTTTGGGTACCCGTTCGTAAGGATTTTTAATTCTAATGAAAATCACAAAATGTTGGGCTCAATCAGAAAAGTTGACCCGTATTTAAAGGGGACAGCACACTAGTCTGAAAGCTTACTAGTCCGTCGCTGGCTTGTTAGTCCGACAGCTTGCTAGTCCGAATTGTGATATAGGCTCGCCAGTCCAAATTTCAAAAAAGGCTTGCTAGTCCAAATTTGAAAAACAGCTTGCCAGTCTGAATCTTGGAAACAACTCGCTAGTCTGAATTCTGATATAGGCTCGCTAATCCAAATTTTAAAATATGATCGCTAGTGTAAATTTTGAAAACAGCTTGCTAGTCCAAATTTCAAAAACATCTTGCTAGTCCGAAAAGAAAAATACAGGCAATTATTTCATTTTTCTTTTGATCAAAATTTCCCAATTATCTGGTAATTTGACAATTGTTTTCTAACATATGAAGTATAAGGGTCAAAACGTAGTCAGCCTTCAAACAAAATTTTCGCTACCAAATATTTGGTCGTGACGTCAAAATGACAACTTGATCTGTCTTCATTCAAATCTAAATGCAGGTCATTTTTCATAGATTTGTACAGCTGATTTGATTAATGCTCCTTTTAGGAGGTTTAACTGTAATTTAATTTTGTTCAGTTTTGAATATATATTTCCAGTTATTTTATTATATGTTCCTTAAATTAATGTACAGGATAAGTGAGCACTTTGTGTTTTGGGTTTTCTTTATTTAAACCCATTCATTTCTCCTAAATTAATTGCATATTGTTTGTGTATCTTAAATGTGCTTGTTTTATTTATAAAAATGTATTCATATATATACATATGTTTGTAAATTGCAAGTGATTTGAATAAATATTAATTAATTAACTAAATTCAAATAAAATAACTTCAACACGGAGCTGAGACCAAATAAAATTTCACGCTAAATTGCACATGTGTATATACATTAGGCTGATTTTGAAAAAATCAAAATTTAGATTTTTCATCGGGCAACCCTCTAATTTGGTGAATTATGGGTCAAAAATACCACATACAAAATTTTTTCACTTTTCGTGAATATTTAGGGGGTGCTACCGACCTTTGAACTTTTGTATGTAAAGTCTATGGGTTTTTGGATTGTTATAAAACTTCATGTTTTTCTCCTGATTGGAGTAAAAAATGTGCTAAATAATGTCTTGATGTTTTAGTTTTAATGTATATCATCCTTAAAACATACATATGTTACAATTTCAAGTTCAAGGTAATTCACAAAACTGAAAAAACAAAAAAATCTGGTGTGGGAGTACACCCTATTCATAGCACAGCCGCTAGATTTTAACATAAACTAGTTGAGACTCTAACACAACACACAAATTCACATTGCTGGCTGAAAAGAGTAATAGAAAATTAAGTCATTGCAGAAGTCTAACTTTTCTGAAACATCAATTACGAAAAATTATCATATCATTAAATCCCATGCAAAACAACCAATTCAATAAATGTTATGTAACTTGAACCACACATATTTTATATTTGATTAATGACCCAGTTGCTGAACACTACTTAAAGGATTTGCACTCTCAACTAGCTTTAACAGATATTGAATAGTTATCAATATTTTCAAGTGTTTTGACCTACTGGTTCAATACAATGTTAACTCATATGAACCCCTTGATTCTAGAGTATTGTGATATGAACCCCAGGGAGCAGCTTGCAATTGACAAGTTATGATGGAAAAGGAACTTTGAACAAGTTGATGATGTTGAAAATGAATATTGAATAATAGAATAATTACTTGGAGAATTTTATAGGCCTCTCTAAAAGTAAGTTCTGTTTGTGGAGCTATTTTACAGCTGTTGGAATTTTGATATTTTTTATCAATGGTATATATGCCTATTATCACAGGACCAAAAACAAAAAGGCATAATTTGTTGCGAAACATGTTCAAGACATCTAAAATGATAATAGCTTTACCAACAAAGACGGAATTTTTAATAAATAATATGCTATAACATTCAACGGTAAACATATTTTTTTTCAACTGGCCATTAGCTGTTGAATCTTTTGCTGCCACCCAAATGATGCAATTTTCAACAAAATGTGTTTTTATGAAATCTTGATGACTTTATTTAACAATTTCTTGGCTAATTGCTTTAAGTGGACCCTCATACATAACATATATTGATTTTGTTTTGATACCTTACGCAAAAGAACAATTTTGAAAGCATTTTTAAAAATGCCTCAAAACCCCATAGACTTTACACACAAAAGTTCAAAGGTCGGTAGCACCCCCTAAATATTCACAAAAAATGATAAAATTTTGTATGTGGTATTTTTGGCCCATAATTCACCAAATTAGAGGGTTGCCCGATGAAAAATCCAAATTTCGATTCCGGTTATACTTTAAATTTGATGGCAAATACTTGGTGACGTCACAACCAAATGTTTGGTAGTGAAAATTTTTTTTGATGGCCGACTATGGATTGACCCTAAATCATCCACAAATTAAATTTCAAAATTTTGTCCAATGCCCCTCTAACCCTAACCATACTGAGCAATTCTCCGTTTAAAAACTATCTCCCTAGAAATCTGCACATTAAAAATGGTGGGTTTCCACCTGGAATCGAACCCGGGACTTCTCGCTTCCCAACCCAACTGTCACTATGTCAAGCCACCCAGAACGCGCTGCCATGGCAGCGATTTCGTGACCATTGCTAACTCCGGTCTATGATGTATTTGGATTTTCCTACCTACGTGGATTGCGATTTTTTGTGATTTTGTACGGTTAGGGTTAGTGTAGACCAGGCATCCGCAAATAGCAGCGCGCGCGCCACTTGTTGCGCGCCGTACGTTCCCAAGTGGCGCGCTCGCGGCACCCATAAAATAAAAAAAATGAAAAAAAAATGAATAAATTATTTGTTAATAAAATTGGCCAACATAAAAACAAGATGAACTCCCATTGATCTTAAATATCCAAATAACTGACCGCCATAATTATCATAGGCCTATATACCTGCATCGTTACGACATCAAGATTTTGCATCGAACATACCGCAATGCAATGTTTTCCACAAAAAAAACATACTCAGAAAGCCATTCTTTTCCACTCAAAAAAGGCTAAAACCCAGGAGCTTCTGATTTTTATTTCTTGCAAGTTGGCACTTTGCAAAATTTAATTGAGAATGCCTGGTGTAGACCCATATGTATGCTTCACTAACCCTAACCGTACTGAGCAATTCTCCGTTTAAAAACTATCTCCTCGGAAATCTGCACGTTAAAAATGGCGGGTTTCCACCTGGAATCGAACCCGGGACCTCTCGCTTCCCAACCCAACTGTCACTATGTCAAGCCACCAAGCACGCGCTGCCATGGCAGCAATTTCGTGACCATTGCTAACTCTGGTCTATGACGTATTTGGACTAACGCGATTTTCCTACCTATGTGGATTGTGATTTTTTGTGATTTTGTACGGTTAGGGTTAGTGTAGACCCATATGTATGCTTCACTAACCCTAACCCTACTGAGCAATTCTCCGTTTAAAAACTATCTCCTCTGAAATCTGCACATTAAAAATGGCGGGTTTCCACCTGGAATCGAACCCGGGACCTCTCGCTTCCCAACCCAACTGTCACTATGTTGAGCACGCGCTGCCATGGCAGCGATTTCGTGACCATTGCTAACTCCGGTCTATGACGTATTTGGACTTAGGC
>JXSR01S028247.1:12950-35436 GCA_000969725.1 Ophiothrix spiculata | reverse complement strand
TGAAAGTCTGGTCAATGATAAAACATGTAAAAAGGACCAAAATACAGGAAAAAATTGAAAATTGGATGAACCGATTCAAAATGGCGGCCGAAAAAAACATAATAGGGGTAGGCTTTTACTCTACACAACTCTAAATAGGGGAGAAAGCTTAAGTATTTATCACAGTAAAGAATGGGAGAAAGTACCATTATGAGTGATGGACATACATGTAGAAAAACAATGGTAGCTGATGGATTCCTTATTATAAAAAGATGGCAAAAGAGCCATAGGATATGGGTAAATGTATCTGATATAAAAGTAATTTGTTCCGTAATGGCAATTAGGTTAATAAACAAGATCGATGTATGTAGTCTGGACAGCCAAGCAGGTCATGGTATACTAATTGAACATGAAGTGAAGTATATAATCAGTTAACATACTCATAGGCTTAAGCGTAGGTCAAGATCAAGTGATGAGCAAGAAAAAGTGAAGAGAAGGGTTACTCTTTGGTATAGACCCTCGTCGGAAAAGTGTAACATAACACCGTTGTGAAGGACTCCGTTAAATATCATAAAAGCAATGTGGATGATAGAAGGGAGCAGAAACTACCCAATCATGTAGGTGTTACATAGTAAGCTTACTAGAAAACATAAAGGTTGATATATGCAGCTTTTAACGAAAACTTCAGACATCAAAATTTAGTCAGTGAATTACTGTATCAATCAATTTCACTTTTCTAGTTGTGAACAAAATGTATGCCTGCCGGTCTGCGGGTCTGTCACGCAAAGTTTACATGGCCCTGTAAATTCTTTAATGAACACAGGTTGACTGTAAGTTTTTCAGTTATAAGTATTAAGGGTTAACTCTCATAATTTATATAATTTGTGGAGAAATTTCTCTGTTTGTTTGTTTTGTAACATTTTGAATAGAAAAAAGTACCATCTTTTGTCCCGTCTGTCACACGTGAAATTACCCTATATACAAAATGGTTGAAGAAAGTCATACCAGCATTATAAAAACCTTGTCATCTTTTATCTACTTTAAATGGAAATGTCATTAAAATTATATAACAAAATATCACGCTAGTTAATACACAGGAAAGTATACTAATCGCTATCTTCAAGTTGAGTAAAGGATTTACCTTCCAGTAATAGCTGTACAGCTGAATATTACATTTCAAAACTAATTTTTATTAGCTATTACATGAAGTTTTCTTTTTAAAATTTCATTTCACCCTCTTATGTTTTACTGTATTTTTTATCATTTATAGAACTTGTGGGCAAAGGCCTAGGCCTTAAGATAAGGTGGATGGAAATACAACCTATTAATATAGGCCTATCTTTTCTTGTTTATCATTTTTTCATGTTAATTCGTTTCTTTTTGATACATTATACCACACGATTAAGTTCTTCTTTGAATGTTATCATGGTTATACACCTCGTTCATATTTTCAAATGCATTTAGACCCTAGATCACATGATAATCATATGCCAAATTAATTTTCAAATTGTTTGTTTTCTGTTCTTTTATTATGTTGTAGGGTATTTCTTTCTTGTTAAAAACATCGTTTCACGTTTAAAAAACATCGTTTCACGTTTAAAACGCCATGTGTTCTGTTATCTTTTCTGTATTACTTTTTTATTTTATAAGTTTCTAGTATTCTGTTATTTATTTGAATTAACTGTCTAGTTTATCTTGCATTTTCTATTATATTTATATATTATTCTTTCGTTGTATATGATTTTATTTGGTGTTATTTTAATTTATAGTGGATTTTAACCATCGCATCGCTACAGCACAAACTTGGACATGCTGTCGGTATTTCTCTCCCAAGTAAAACCAAACGACACCCTGTCACCCCACCCCCACCCCCTCAAAACAAACGAAAGAAAGAAGAAAGTAATTAATAGCTATGAATAATAACAATTAATTAATAAATAACAATAAAATTCAATGTAGCAACGGTCCGAACGAGCGAATAACCCGGCTACCCGTGATCTATTATAGATTGTAGTACCAGCGTAGGTACTGCGTTACTGAATTTCAATAACAGTGGGCCTACGCAGGAAACACGTTATAAGTAGTAGGTGGATTTGTGACCCGCGGAATGGTGCCCAATAACATGGGTACTGCGCTGGAACTACTCTGCGCCAGCGTGGGAGCATTCGTAGTAATTTCGCCGTGTAGTTTGAATTGTCTTAGATATGAAGATAAAGTCATTACATTTTGTTTACCGTACTTTAAAATATGGAAAATCACACTTCAGTAACTCCATTTTTAGAAACCTTACAAGTTATTTATTTATTTATTTATTTATTTTTTAATTTTTTTTAGGCAAAAAAGCCATGACACACTAAATTAAATGATTGCCAAAAACATCAACAAGGTGGACAAACACACAGACTAAAAATGAGTTGAGATGAGGAGAGAAAAAAATGAGAGAGAGAGAAGCAGATCAAATGAATGAGACAAAGAAGAACAAAGGGAACCTGGGTACAAAAGGTTGTGGCAAACAGCGGTTTTGAAAGCTGACAAGGAGGGACATTTGACGGCATCCTTCGGGAGATAATTCCACATGGTGGGCACAAATGAGTAGAATGACATTTTGGAAAGAGAGAGCCAGCAGAAAGGGGGATCAAGAGAAAGACTATTGAGGTTACGAACAGAGGGCTTGGAGAAGAGCATAAGTTATTTTATCTACAGAGGTTTTGGGCTTGAATAAAAGTCATCATCCATGTCAACATTACAAAAATAAATTTAAAACTATATAGGCTACAATTATGTTTCAAAAATAAAATACCAACACTGTGAATATCTGAGACAATTGTCTCAGGTGAATATTGTCTAGACATAAAAAAAATGACACTTTCAAAGAACAAATGTCTGACAATGAATAATTGATTCATCCCAAGTGTTTCATAATCATTTCTTGGACATCGATTTGAACAGCACACATCCAATAAATCAATGACATGATCAAATCATAACACTCCTTCAAATTGTTACAGGAGAAGCAATCAAAGAAATGTAATAAAGATTTAGAAATTGAAGCGGAAATCTAATAGAATGGTGCTGAGAAATTGCATTTTGTGATATTGGTTGAGAATGAGAATAACAGAAAATATTCCTGTTTTTGCAACTCTGTGTCTGCTTTAATTGCATGTTACTTTTTTAAATTAAGGTTAATGTAATTTGCATACTGGTATTCACAAGTTAACACACGTCTAAACTAAGGCTGTTGTCGGGACAATTTTTTTTTCATGTTGACATGTTGACAAAATTTAAGACGATGTCAACATGTATGTTGATATAACCCATCATGAGTGAGATAGCGTCAAATGTCAAAAACCGTGTTTCTTGCCCAAAGAATTCTAAGAAGATTAACTAAAATTTGCATTTGTGAAATGTTGAACTTTTTTGCTTTTTGGAATCTAGAAACAAATGTCTAGGAAGTGTTTTCTCAATATTTTGATTTTTACCTCGTTTTTTTTTTTAATATTTGTTTCTAGATTCTAAAAAGCAAATAAGTTCAACATTACACGAATGCAAATTTTTTTTGCCAAAATCGACATTTTGATCAAAAACCGATATCACCAATATCTTAAGGGTAAAAATCCGCTTTTATAAAAATGTATACTTTTATATGGTTTATGCAATTAGTTTGAGAGTTAGAGTACAAAAACCATTAATGCTAGTTGAAGGTCTACCCTAGCCTTAAATGCAAACCAAATACTCTCAGGAATCGCAAACTACCGCGCGAGTCAAAAAAACTGCAATAATTATATGGAAGCCATATTGTAAGAACAAAAGTAATTTCGAACAAATAATATTAATTTCTACATAGGTCATACATTAAGCTTTCAAACGGTGAAAGAATGGTGGAAATTGATAAAGGCATTGCAGAGATATCCTTATTTGAAAAATATGGTATGAAAACAGTTCTGTCCAAATGCGCATACCTCGTCAAACGAGTAAGTACTAATATTGAATTGAATTTCTTGCCAACACACATTGATCTAGTGAAAATCTCTTCTTAATCTATTACTTTACATATAAAAGATAATGTAGGCTGTTTTTTCAAGTGCAAAATGACATGTTTGGGGATACTGTCTTAGAAGGGAGAGCTTGTTAATCAGTCACTGTTCAAAATAGTTAAAGATCAGTTCACAAACGAGCAATGTGCCCTTATTGCTCATGTGCTGAGGTTTATTTTACCAACAAATCTCATGCAGAAGTGAAACGGAGATTCAAACAGGGTGCATTCCCTCCATTGCGTGTACCATGTGCATCCATCATCTATAGAATTCAGGCGAAATTCAAAAGAACAGGAACAATCCATAACCTAAATAAAGAGAGACCTGGAAGACCGCGAACGGCAAGAAGCAGGAGAAACGTCGACCGCGTTCGTCAGACATTGGCAAGGGATCCAGAGGTGAGCTCGCGAAGAAATCCCCTGCTACATGTGTTCCAATCCACGTTCAACCGAAAATTGAATATTCAGGGCCACCAAGCTCAAACGGCCCTTTCAGGGCACCCAAACACAAAAGAGAAAAGATAATGTCAAAAGATAATGCCATAATTGTGTCCTCCATTAATAAAACATATTACACGACATTTGGACAGAACTGTTTTTATGCCTTCCTATTCAAATAAGTGTATCTCTACGACGCCTTTATCAATTTTCCCCATTCTTTCACCATTTTAAAGGTAAATCTATGATCTATTTAGATATATACATTTCAAGTTCATGATATCTCTTGTTCTTGAAATATGGCTTTCATTTAACTATTGCAGTTTTTTTGACTCACTCGGTATATCAGTATAAGCATACGTATAATAGATGCATGTTGCCAATACAGCCTTGAAGCTTATATCACTAACAAATCAAAATAAACTTAATTGATTTCATCATCATTGGCACCATATAATATTAAAAATCTATTATGAGGAACCACATATGAAATATTTACACAATATATGACTTTTATACATGATGTATGACAATGAGAAAAAAGAGACGAAAAAGCATCTTGCATTTGTTTGATGAATCAGACTTCTGGGCGCTTTCTACCACCGTGTTATTTGGCAATTTTGTTTAAATTGTTGTGAACATTGCCCTTTTTGCTATTTTTTTTTAAATTGGGTCAGTTGGTCGGCATTGTTTTGTGTGTGTGGGGGGGGGGTTGTTTTTTTTCGAAATGAGATTTTGACCTTTAAAATCCCTGATTTAGCGGCATATGAGGAGATCATGTTTCAGTTATTTCTTGTGTGACACCGAAAATTCGTTAATTTGTGAGTTTCTGTACCAGAAACAACAGTTTCTATGCTACAAATGGCAAGTTTAATAGAAAAAAACACTTTTGACCACAGATTTTTGCCAAATTTATGGTCAGTCGGAAAAGGGTAGCATTTTTTTTTTTGGGGGGGGGGGGTTATTGATTCTGTACTACTCAGTCTACTGAACTACATGAAATCAGCAACCTTTTTGGGTGCTATTGTTAGGTGACTTCCAGTAAGTTCTGATACTGCAATATTTTTGTTTTTTTAAAAAAAACAAGGTTAAAATGAATGAGATTTACAATTGCTACAGATGATGACCCTTCATTCAAACACTAACCCTAATAAGTTTTTAAAGGGGCAATAACAGAATAAATATTAGCAAACAAAATGAATGTTGAGTCATGGAGCTCTTGTCCTGAATAGTTCATCTTATTGGCTGTGTCATGCATGATGCAATGATTGTGTCCATGGACTGAATTTAGCTATGACACCCACAAAATTCAAATTGGTTGAAAAATTGAAAGCTTGAAACGAGACAAATGCAAAGAAAAAATACCTTTTCTAATATTTGTTTCCTATCTGGAGATATATCATCTTAAAGATTCTGATTTTTGGGGGGGATTTTTTCAAAAAAAATTTGCTGACTATTTCTATATAGCCTCTGAATGTGACAACAAGTACAAATGTGACATTTTGGTGCTATTTTGCTATTTTCATATGATTTAAATAGTTAAAACGTTAAAATAGACATATTTTAGAAGTTTGAAATAGTTTTTATATTAAAGGTGTAATTCATGATTTTGATGTGACAAAACCTCGCCTCTTTTCTAGCTAAATAAAAAGAAGAGTACAACATAAATATATACTGAAAATTTCACTTGATTCCAACCATTTGTTTCCCAAGCTTTTCAGCATTTTAAAAATCCCCATAGGTTACTGTGTTATAATCACTGTCGGGCCCGACAATAATTTCAAAAATGACACATTTTCTCACTTTTCTCAAAAATGCAAGCTGATTTGAAAGAATGGTTTTGGGATCGTGACATACTATTTGAGGATTCTTATTTGTAATGTACGCCTACATTGTAAAAAAACCTCGCGCATATACATACGAATATCTCCATTCGTATGTATTTGATCACCGCGTAATTTAACGCAACATTCAACCAACCAGATATTGCAAGATCCCGGCACACACAGTGAATTCACCGGCGAGCGTTTTGAAATGTTTAATTTGGCAGTGTGCAATCATCAAAAATGGCCGATCACGGCTTTATTTTTGCTTCAAAACCTCACTCTTTTATGAAAACTTGTTAAAACAGTTAAACAACATTTTGGATCAACGGAAACAAGATGTCGAGGCTCGAGCTTAATGGATACGCGATACAGGTGAGTTTTCTGAAATTTGCAAGCATTTTCAGAGGCGTTTGGAGACAAAAACCCTGACAAAAATTGGCAATTTTAGTACTTTTTACGATTTGTTTTAACCTTGTTATTTTACCCTATAAACCATAAACACTTGGAAAAGTGACTTGGGACTAGGTGTCAAATTATAAATTGCTAAGTCAGTCAGCATTGACATTGTGGTCAGTGACAAAGTCACTCAGATTCAGTCAGTGAAAAGCGAGTAACAAAATTGCGGGTAATTATAAGATATCCGCAGATATGGTGGCTTGTCATTAGGTGGGTATGCTAAAACGGTGGTGTTGTTACATTTTTTCAGATGGTCTTGAACATAATTTGATATACATTCACTATCCCTTGGCCTATTGACCTGTTTTATATCTCATTTGAAAGCTTACACTTAAAGCTATTTGTGGTAGCAATGCGGTCTTCATGGATTACATTATAATTGCAATAAGACAATGGTTTGAACTTAGTAGGGCAAGGGTGGTGGTGCCTACGGATGCGGTGCCTACGGATGTTGTTGATGGCCAATTATCCTTTAAAATAGATGTATCTTTACGACCGCTAGCACTATTAAACTAATTTGGACCTTATTTTAAAGTTAAAATTCTCAGGTTTATACGGTGAAAATTTGTTACAGACAGATTGTATCGTTTTGAAAATACAATGGTTTAAACTTGGTAGAGGACATGCGTTTTGAACTCGCCACGGATAGCGTTACATGGATCCCCAATTTACAGAGTTTTGACACCAATCGAGATACAATTTAGAATATCTCTGTAACTATCCATCCTAAGCTAGTAAAAGTATGCATTTTTGGAAAGCTGAAGGTCTAAGCTACCTACCTACGTATATTTCAACACATTATACAGGATGACCTTGAAAATATACAGGGTGATAAAAAAATAATAAAAGAAAAACGTGGTACATTACAGTGGAAACCCGTTAGTACGAGATCGCCGGGGCCAACTCCGAAAGCTCGTATTAAGCGGAGCTCGCATTAAAAATATATCTGACCGTAACTATTATGATGATAAAATTAAAATTTCAGTGGCATATCGTAAGGTTTGAAGTAGCGGTAACGGGCTAATTTGACATTTCCTTTTGTGTCACCAAGTAAAACTGATTAACTTTGGACACCATTTGCAAGTTGAAGGAGCCGGATTTTGTTCAATGTAATAAGTTTTTTAGTAAAAATGGTTTAGATTTATCATAAATACCATTTTTTGTTTGCATGTCCGTGCAGTATTTGCTAAAAGCCAAGACGTTTGATCGCCGCTTTCGAAAGATCGCTAACCAAAGCAGTGAATGCGCAATATACTGACTAGTCAATCACGTACGACGCGGTGGAATTTATACGTCGACGTATGCTTTTTGTATCATCGTAACTCAAACATAGCAGCTATCACGCTGTCGTCTTTTCGCATTGCTATAATAGATAAACATTTAAAGCTGCCTTATAACTTTAGGAACTAGAAACACTTTCCTCGCACGTGGTTTTAAGGAAGATAGTACACACAAGCGAAGTGAAAAGAAGAGCCTGGGAAAGGAATATTGGACTGAGAGCAACCTTTAAAAATGACCTCGCATTATCCGTCGAAAAATTAATGATGAATGAAGCTAGGGACTGACGGTAAGTGCTCTTACTATGCGGAGCTCGTATTATTCACCTCGTACTAAACGAACAGATTTGTGTTGTAAACAATGGGGAAAAGTCGGGACTGAGAGTTGCCGCTCGTAATATACGGGTTGTCGTTTTAAGCGATCTCGTACTAACGGGTTTCCACTGTATTATACTGCCAATTGATTACTTGCATTGAAAAAGTGGAAGTAAACAATTATATTTTGGATAAAGGGTATCTAGTAAGCTCATTGAGGTTTGGGGAAAATATTTAAATGTTGCGTCGTAATCTCTGCTTACAGGGTGCTCAAAAATATTTTTTAATGTTAAAAAAATAAAACACAATTTGCAATAAAGCATATTCATTTGCTTTAACTTGTACTTAAAAAATAACTGCATATTTGGATTTGTCATCGAATTTAATTTCAGAAAATGTATACACTTTTACTTTGATAGGTCAAACAATGAAGAAGTTATTCAACTTTTAATTTTTATGGACACGTCACATTCATTACTACAGTGTCCAGTATGAAAATGAGTGGTTAACGAAGTACAAAAGTAACATTTGGCATTTTACAAACTAAACAAACTGATCAGCACTTCAAAATTATTCAAACTACAGTGATATTCATGTGGCCCTATTCATATTACATCAAATTCAATTTAGTCTGTGCAATAGAATAAGATAATACACACTGAAAAATGTTAACTTCCACTATAGTTTGTGTGTACCGCTTCCCCTGCCTCCGCTTCCCCCGCCTCCACCAGCCTGCCCATCATGAATTCTTTTAGTCACAATGTCCTCATTAAAAGTGTTAGAGTATTCCCAATTACAGGGCTGAGAGTGCATTTATTTAGCTTTAAAATGAGACCAAAAGCATAGCATTACCTTCATATTTGGCAGAGATACAATCATTTCATTCATGTCAAATTTGGTAAAACGTACCATCGCCACCTTTTTGGGGTGGCGAGTATGGCCTTGAGTCAAGTTGGAAGAGTAGACGGATGCGGTGCATGTTAAATTTAGCATACGAAATAATGTTTTTTCTTGATTTAATATAATTTTGTAATTTTGACTATATCTTTGCAACCCCTTGTCCTAATAAGATGATTTATAGCTCATTTTAAAGCAAGGTTGGCAAAAATCATGATTTAAAAAAAAATCATGATTTAAATCAAAAAAATTGATTGAAATCAGATTTTTTCAATTTAAATCACGATTTAAGGGGTTTTCTCTGAGATACAAATACTCCATTTATTTTCTTAAAAATTTAGTATTTGGTAGTGCTGATAACGATTCTAAAATAAAAAAATATAGGTCACCGTGCTCGTTTTTGAGATACAGGCATTTCAAAAAGTACATATTTTCCCAAAAAATCACCCGATTAACCATACAAAGTATAGGGAAAACTCCAAAATGTCGATCATTATGTGCTTGTAAAATAGTAAATCATCCATTTATTTTTTTAATTTTTACATATGTTGAAGCACCTTTTGCGCTCTTCAAAATACTGAAATAAAAAAATATGGTCACCGTGTTAGTTTTCGAGAAAAACGACCAAAACTGGCATTTTTTAGATAAAATTTGATTACTTTGTATATATTACGCAGCTATGCGGTGCGTGATTAACCAAACGCGTTAGTAAAGCATGCGTTCACTGTGCATTGAATTTGCGCACGCAAAATGGATGCAAACATTTTTTTGATTTTTTACTTTTTATGAAAAAAATCGTTATCCTAGCAGTCGTAAGCCACTGCATCTCAGAGAAAACCCCTTAAATCAAGATTAAAATCAGCCTGATTTAAATCGGCCAACCCTGTTTTAAAGCGAAAACTTTCAGGACTATTTGGCGAAACTATGACTTTGATAGGTTGTATAACTTGAAAATGACAATGGTCTGAACTTGAAAGAGTCTAAATGTAATGTCAGAGCAGCAAAATGAGACCAATTAATTATGGGTAATTAACACCAAGAGCAAAGTAAGACTGATTTGATTTTCATGTATCAAAGTAACTATTAGGCCTACCATGTCATCAGTGGCGGCGGAAGGTAAAAATTTTAGGGGGGACGGCTTTTTTTGAGCAAAAATGGTCGGAGAAAAATTATGATTTTTTTGTAATGCGCGCAAAAAAATCTGGCAAATCGGCTAATTTCAGCTAAAATTATGTAAAAAATCTAGAAATTTGCGTTATATTGACAAAATATGTGAAAATTCGCGCGAAGCGCGCAATTTTTTACGTTTATATTATCAAAACAAAGGGAAAATTTCAATTTCCTTTCCTTTTCTTTCTTTCTTCTTTATTTTTTGAGGGGGTCCGTCCCCTCCTCGTGAAATTTAGGGGGGGACGTGTCCCCCCCGTCCCCCCCGGGTCCGCCGCCTATGAATGTCATGAACATATCCTGAAAAAATGAACTTGATTAGGCATGTCCATCAAATTTTATTTTTATTTATACATTTGGAATGGCTTTCATATTATGGGAAAGTCATCAAATTTCCTTTAAAATGAGGGGTCAACCATAATCTAACGTTCAAAATTAAGAAATAAGGTTACAGCGAAAAATGTGTTGTTTGAAATGACAGAAAAAAATTACCCTCTAGCATGGCAACACTGTTCTGGGACTTGGAGCCCAATTGGGTGATTTAAATTTTCAAGAAAATTTTAACTTTTGTTGTTTTGAATTTTTCACACTAAATTGAGCTAATAATTTAATATGAAAAATAGAATGTAAAATGACACTTGAAATTAAGACAATTTAGATCAATTTCTGTGCCAATTATAGCAATAAATGTTGCCAGTTTTGTCACCCAATTAAGCCACCCATCTTCATATGGTAGAGTGCATCCCTCAGTAAGAGTATTTCTGCACTTTAATTGAAGAAAAATAAAAAGTTTGGTTGGAGTGTTTTTTCGTCGAGAGCTGTAATTTTTTTTCAAACGGCAATGTCACAATCCAACATTAGAGGCTAAGATCTCCTAAGGAAGTGTTGTTTTGAAATATTTTATTTCAAGTTGAATTCGGAAGCATAAAATTTACAAAAAGTGACTCATATTCGCCCTCAAATTTCACTTTTTTAACTTTGACTACACAGCAAACAAATACAGTAGAGAAGTAAATTACTTTCTAAACTACAATAATCATGTAAAAGTAGTAACCTCATACTCAGTGATGACAAAACTAAGAAACTTTGACTTGAATTGGCCATGTCACATTGTGGACTGTTATTAATGTAAAATTACCTTGTGTAAGCACTTGCAAATGGATGCCAACTTTTTCACCTCACTAGCCAATGGGGCTTCTTAACTTGATACCATGTAGGCCTACCATTATTAAAGGGGCATTGGACAAAATTTCAAAACTTTATTTGTGGATGATTTACACAAGTTTCGTATGTTAGAAACTAACATTCAATTACCAGATATTGGGAAAATTTTGATCAAAACCTTCAGCAATGTTAAAAATTTGAATTTTATTTAGTTTGTTGATCTTGGGTATAAGGCTATTCTCTAAACGTATCAAGAAAGAGTCCAAATCTACACGTATCAAGAAAGAGTCAAAAGATTTGTTTGTAAAACATTCATTTTACATCATAGATTGAAGATAAATCAAAAGAAATTTTGAGTCTGTATTAGATCTCATGAAAAGGCCAATTTTAAAAATTCAACTATAGAGGGCAGTATTTATTGTTGTCGACATTGATAATTAAAAATAAAATAATATCGAAATATTTTGATATAGGATTTGATTTTGACAATGAAACTTTGCATGCTGTCTACCCATTTATTACTGCTAAATAATTCAAATCATGCAAAAATCTCAAAATGCTTGGAGAAAAGTTTGGGGATGATGCTGTACTTGTCCAATGCCCCTTTAGTTTAACCCTAACCCTCCTCAGTCCAACAAAATCCAACAAGCAAAAATCAAGAAATTCGCCTAAATCCAAATACGTCATAGACCGGGGTTACAGATGGGCACGAAAGTGCTGCCATGGCAGGCCATACTCGGTGGCTTGCCATAGGTGGACATTAGGGTTCAAATCCCAGGCCAGGGGAATCGGGGAATTTTTGTATGACGTATTCGGGACTTAGATAGTTTTTAAGCGTTTGGGAGTTAGGGTTATGAAGGTATATAAATGCGTAGTAGACATGCTACCATAACCCTAACCCTCCTCAGTCCAACAAAATCCAACAAGCAAAAATCAAGAAATTCGCCTAAGTCCAAATACGTCATAGACCGGGGTTACAGATGGGCACGAAAGTGCTGCCATGGCAGGCCATACTCGGTGGCTTGCCATAGGTGGACATTGGAATGGGATGCGAGAGGTCAAGGGTTCAAATCCCAGGCCAGGGGAATCGGGGAATTTTTGTATGACGTATTCGGACTTAGATAGTTTTTAAGCGTTTGGGAGTTAGGGTTATGAATTGTGGCTTGTATATACATGTAAAAAAGAATGATTTTGAGAAAAACGCGTTTGAAATTTGAAAGTTTAGTTACATTGCCGTCTTTGGAGTAATTAACTAATAATGAGGCAATTATGCAAAAAAATAGTGTTTTGTGGCTTAACAGAGGGTGATAATACACAACATACATGTATGTAAAAACAGGGGTTTTTGACCAATTTTATTTTTACCCGTCCCATCATCATCCCCATCATGTAACACAAATTTGACCCACCTCACGCCACCAGATACGGTCCAAATATGAATTAAATCTACTCACCGTTGTACTCTGGAATTATTCCAACTCAATAAATAGACCGGATGATGAACTGCGGAAATCCCAAACAGAACATATTTAGCAATGAAAATTAGACCCAAAACGAAGCCCGATGTTTCTTGGAATGTTCTCTGATCCGCTCTGATCAATTCAAAGCGAGCACTACTAAATCACTCAGACTTATTTTTTTTTTAAGGAAGCACAACACTAAATTTTTTCACCAGCCGAATCCACACCTTGGCCCACAGCGAAATTTGGCTATTGATAGCGTGCCAAAATGCTCCTATTGTTTACTGGAGTAAAATGGAGAAACAACGAATATAGGCTCAGTCCATCAGTCTTACAAAGTCTGCGCCACACGTTCTTTACTGTGTTGGTGATTGCCCAAACAACAGGAAATGAGGGGGGACCCCATTAGGCGACTAGTGAATCTAGCCTACAGTGCATATTGCAGATTCGACCCATGACCTAATTTGCACATGGGCGAGATGATGCAATCCATATTACAAATGTGATAATCGGTTAACAATCAAATGGATAAATACGAAAATGTCACCCCGCTTATCAGATGCTTCAGTGGCATTGTGGTTAAGGCGTTGGACTAGAAAACTAAACTATGCTTTTTGGCGTTGGTTCGAGCCGGCATGGCACTCTTTCGAAAAAATAATTGTTTCTTTTTGATCTCCAAATAATTTTAAACATTATTAAAACACAGTTTTTGAGTTAGAAATATCTGAAAAATGACGTTAACTTAAAAGAAATATTATTCCTTAATTTGATGGGAATTGCTCATTCAGTACCGTGAACATGGTGAAGGCGTGATATCGCTCTGGCCTAGTTCAGAAATGGTAATATTGTGTAGAAATCCGACTAAATACGATAAAATACCCGTTTTTTATCTCTGAAGTTGGCGAATTCAGAGATAAGTTGGAACTTCTCACTATGACAGTTGTCTGTATTGATATTTAATGCACACTAGAAAACTAGCGGATTGTATGACAAAACTAGCCAAAAAATAATATTTTAGTTTCAAATTACGTGTCTCTTTGTTTCATTTGGTATGAAAAATAAAAAATATTCAAACTACCCACATTTTCAGGAGCCAGAATTCATCCAAATTGCAATTAATTTCGCATCTGAACAGATATTTATGTTCAGTAAAATGTGTTTTTACTGTCTGTAGGAGTGGATAGTCTTCGTTTTACACTATAACACAATCGGAAGCTCAAAAATTCATCTGGTGCGGTCGTCAATGATCGGCTTAATCCGGAAATGGCTCTGAAATAGAATATATCGCTACGTTGACGTCATATTATTTTGGCCGATTGAATATTGGTGTGTGGCCATGTGCGTGGAATATAATAAGAATACCGTTGTGGCATTCAACAACATCCCTATTAGGAGAAAGAAGAGCAAGAAACCACCATGGCTATAGGCCAGTGTTAAAAAGTCAGTAAGGAAAAAACACAAACTCTTTCAGCGGTACAAACGTATACACATCAATATAAAGACTATAGCTGCCTATAGAAAGCAAAGCAACAGCACGTACTAAGAAGAAAGTCAGGAAAGCACAGGTTGACTGCGAAAGAAGGTTAATGAAGGAATTCAAGACCAAGCCTAAAGCCTTCTATGGTTATGTTAGATCCCCGGGGGGGGTACTCAAAAAAAAATTGGTAGGTATGTGAGATCCGCGATATCGAACATAGTGTCTTGCGGAACGGATTTTTGGTCAAAAATAGGGTCTATGGAACTGATTTTTTCCCGGATTGAGGTCTCAGGAACTTCCTTTTTCCCATAAAAATACGACTATTTGAGCTTAAAATCGCTCAAAATTAGCTTGAAAACATAATAACAGACATTTTTGAGTCATTTTCTTTGAAAATGGGGTCTTGGGAACTGAAGTAATCTTGAAAAGAGCATCTTGGCGAGCGGAAGAGGAGGTTTGAAAAGGGGGTCTGGAGGGCGGCACATACCCGTACCTTCCGTCAATGTAAATACCCCCCCCCCCCCCCCGGCGTTAGATCTAAGCAAAAGGTAAAGAGTGGTGCCGTACGTATCACAACTTGAGAATGAGCATGGCGACTTAACTAGAGACCGTAAAGAAACTGCAGATGTTCTTAACCATGTTAACTAGTTCTTTCAAAGCGTTTTCACAAAAGAGCTAGATGGTGAACCCCCAACAATGGAGGATAGAGAAGCTAATATAGATAGAATCAACAAAGCAGACTTCACTGTAGAAGACGCGAGGAGAAGCTGAGTAAATTAAAGAGGACAAATCACCAGGCATCGATCAAATCCATCCTTACGTCCTGAAAGAGTGCAGAGAAGCCATGTCACAACCGCTTTACATCATATTCCCAAAATATCTATGGAAGAGGGCCGTGTGCCAGACGACTGGAAACTGGCTAGGGACTCGCCAATATACAAAAAAAGGTTCGAAAAATCAAGCATGCAACTACAGACCAGTCAGTTTGACAAGCGTCCCGTGTAAGGTCATGGAATCCTTGGTAAGAGACACAATCCTTGATCATGTAAACGAACACAACCTGCTCTCAGAAGACCAGCATGGATTCACTAAAGGCTGATCATGTATGACAAACCTTCTCTCCACTTTAGAGGATATTACAGAAAGCTTAGATGAAGGTGTTGGCATCGATATCATATACCTGGACTATTCAAAAGCTTTCGACACAGTTCTACACAAAAGACTGATTTCTAACCTGAAGGCCTATGGCATCGATAGCAAACTCCTGGACTGGGTTGAGAATTTCCTGAAAAACAGGAAACAACAAGTATAGGAATCAGGAAAGGCATATCAGATTGGGCTGATGTCCTCAGTGGAGTGCCTCAAGGATCCGTCCTGGGACCAATCTTGTTCGTACCATATGTTAATGATCTACCATGAGGTTGTAAAGTCAACAACAAGAATGTTCACTGATGATACCAAACTTTACAGCAGGGTCGAGGCATCCAATTCAGAAGGAAACAACACTATTCAAAACGATCTTAATCAACTTCAAGTTTGGTCAGACACTTGGCTTCTATATAATACTGCTAAGTGTACATGCATGCACATGAGCTATGTCAAACCAAATACAGACTACACTCTAGGAGGTGAGACCATTATACAAGCGAAAGAAGAAAGGGTCTACATTACTGACGATTGCAAACCATCTCCAATGCACAAAAGCAGCTTCAAAAGCGATGTCAAGCCTCAGGGTCATTAAGAGAACATTTAAACACATCGACAAAGACAGCTTCTCCATTCTGTATAAGGCCTACATTCGACCACATGTTGAATACAGTGTGCAGGCATGGAGCCCTTACCAGATCAACGACATCAAGAACCTTGAAAAAATCCAGAGAAGGGCTACAAAGCTAGACCCGAGTCTCAGACATAAGCCATATAGTGAGAGAATGAAGGAGCTAAAACTATATCCCCTGGACAGCTGCACTGTTAGAACGTTGGGCAAATAATTTACCCAACGTTGGTTCAACTATGAACAACCCAACTTCTGGGTAAATAATTACCAACGTTGCGTACAATGTTGGCTAATTACCTAACTGTTGGGTAAAAGTTTTAGCTAATTACCCAAATATTGGGTAAAATTTCATCAACAGTTGGTTAATATTATTTACCCAACAATTGGGTTGTTCATAGTTTAACCAACGCTAAAAAATTGCCCAACAGTATAACAGTGTGGAGGTGAGAAGAAAGAGAGGAGACCTAATTGAGGTTTACAAAATCCTCAATGGTTTAGATGACATAAAGGCAGACCACTTATTCTCGTTTTCACACAACAAAGACACAAGAGGGCACAGGTACAAGTTGTTTAAGAAGAGACTAAAGAGAGGACTTAATCTGAGGAAGTACTTTTTCTCCCAACGGGTAGTAAACTGGTGGAATGAGCTTCCAGAGGAGGTAGTCAAGTCAGTGCCAAAACAACTAATCAGTTTAAAGGAAAATTGGACAAGTACTGGAACAAATATGGATATGGGGACATTAAAGGCATGTAACCTACTCTTTTATACCCATCAAACCTAAGTGTAAGTGTAAGTGTAAGTCTATTCTGGTCTGGAGCTCGATATGATATTTGATCTTGAGCGTCTGGTGCGTCGCTGGGCAGGCTGCGTGTACTGGTGTACTGGTATGGCGAGATGCCCCCTATGGCTTTGTGGAAGATACTGACTCTATTTATGTGTCGTCTTGTTGATAGCATGTCCCAGTCAAGTTCATGGATGAGTTTTGTGACAGAGTTCCTCCAATCATAATTATTGGAAACAAATCTGGCTGCGCGTCTTTGAATTTTTCTTATTTTTTGTAATTGTATGTGTTCATTTGTGTATGGGTCCCATACTGCGGAGCAATATTCAATTGTTGGTCTTACGAGGGTTTTGTACGCCTCTTCCTTTATGTTTTTAGGACATGAGTGTAAGTTACGGCGTACGAAACCAAGTGTTTTGCTAGCAGATGATGTTATTCTATCAATATGGGTGTTCCATTTTAAGTCTTGTTGAATATCGACTCCCAGGTATATGTACGAGTATGAGTCTCTTGCAGCACAGAGTTTCCAAGTGAGTAATGTGAAATAATTGGAGATCTTGATGATGGTATTCTAAGAACATAACATTTGTCAGGGTTGAATCTCATAACCATTTAACTTCCCAGGATGTTAGGGTATTGAAATCATCCTGGAGCATTGAAGCATCTTCAGTTGTATTTATATCTTTGTATATGACACAGTCATCTGCAAATAGTCGGACGGTACAGTGAAGGTCGTTTGGTAAATCATTGATGTAAGATAGAAATAACAAAGGTCCCAGGACTGTCCCCTGGGGGACGCCCGAGTCACAATAACAATGCAAAATAATGGTAAATAGCCATAAATGTTAAAATATGTAAACTTGGTGCATATTTTGGGGAAATTCTGTAAAACAGACCAAGTTACCATATCAAATTTTTTTGTGTCGATTTAGAATTATTGTGGGGATTTAAGGAATTTTTTGGCGATTTAATTTTTTATGGGGAATTTTCCTGTCGCTGACATCTATGTATCTTGATTGAATTTGTTAAGTCCATTATAAATGATTTAGTCAGTTATATCAGCCCAGGGAGGTACCTGATATTTGTGCCCGGGTAACAATGCACCCGAGTTCCGCAGGTTCCGATGGTGACCCTATGTGAGACCAAAAATTGGCAACAATGAGTGAAATGATACTCTATCTGACACCATAAATCTACCATATCTGTTCAAATGACAAATGACAAAAAAAATCTTGGACATTTTGTTTCAAATCCCTTGAAAATACATTTTTAAGGGATTTTTACGTATAAACTAACAACAACCTATTTTTTCACTTTTTCAAAACAGTAAAATTCATTTTGAGGCAACCAAAACGAACATTTTGTATATCAATGGATCATCTATTGATTAATCTCTGCGCCGTTAAATCATTTAGGAACAAAAAAAAGCAAGGTAAGGGGAAGAGAGAACAAGAAAAGACAGAAACGGAAAAAGAAAGAAAGAAAATAAACCGACAGTCACGGTTCGACTGGTTCGCAGATGAGCCTGCTCTCTTAATTCTGGAGATTTAAAAAGTTAATCCTCCTTGGAGTCACTCTTCGGGTCAATCAAAAAGATTGACATTTCAATCTACCAAGCTTAAGAGTGAAAATCCCTCTTAAACAATTCAATCGACAGAGATTGTGCTGAGGGACCAATCGGGGAAAAGATTGAAAATGTCAATCTTAAAAGGTTGACATTTCACTCTTTGCAAAGTACAAATTCACTTTTTACAGTTTGAAATTTTACTTGTCACGAGGAAAAAGAGTGATTTCCGCTCTTGATAGATTGAAATGTCAATCATTTTGATTGACCCGAAGAGTTGCTCTAAGGAGGATTGACTTTTTCACTCTTAAGAATTTAGAGAGTGAACATGCAGGATGTGGTAATTTATGGTGACCAAGATCATGCTCATCGTAGAATATTCAATGTCATGATGATGATGATTAATAATACCAATTTGTTATAAACGTCTCTGAATTTAGGCTTTCCCAAAAATCAAGCAACAAATCACACTATTTTGTCATGGTTGTAATGAATGACAAGTGACAACTCGTATTGCTGCATCAAATTTACTTTTACCTGTAGGCCTAATTATCATTTTAGCCATCAGTCATAAGGTCGTGTATGTTATTGACAGAAAGCATACATAGACTTTGGACTTCGACATCCAAACCAAATGGTCGTCACACAGTAACAAAATGGTGTCGCTTTGGATTAGTGCATAATGTTGCTTCTGTTTGATGGAATAACCTTAAAATAATCTAAGATGTCTAATTATTTAAAATGAAACGAGCAAGAGTTGCTACATGGATGATAGTAGACTGGTGCTTAAAATAAAATCTTTGAGTTGTTTGAGATTTTCCATCGTGATGACATCAAAATGTCGAATTCATGTGAAGATTTAACTTTTCGTGAAGATGAAAAATCACCACCTGAATGTATGTCGACGACAAAACAAAAACGGAAAGCTGTCAAAATCCCAGGGTGTGGAAAGGTAAGCAAACTATTGAAATTATATCAGAAAAGTTTCGGAAATTTTTGCTTCCAGAGCCAAAATTTTGCCCAAAAAACTAGTTCTGAAGGGTCATTTTTTGGTCCCTACAGTTCTCTAGACCCCCTTTTCATAGTCAATCTTCCGTTCCCTAGACTAGGGTTTCAGATATCGGGGCCGCACATCCCTACCAATTCCAAAGTTGAGTACCCCCCCCCGGGGTTTAGGCTCTGGAGTAGGCCTACTTAACCCCAAAGACTCCCGAAACCGGTTTATTGAAAATGAAGGGCGTAAAAGATCCGGTGTAAAAGATAACCTTACCCCCTAGAATCTATATAATAAAGTCTGCCTTCTAGACACCACTAACGGAATAAGGCTTAAAACAAAAAGTTGCGTGAGAGTTGTTTATGTCTATAGCCCATATTTATTGAGAGAAGTGTGAAACTTGGAAAAAATAGTAGTTCTTGGAGGAGAGATGAGGAAGGATTTCCCAATCCCACTCTAGCCTGATTTTTGAAAAATGCAAAATAAAGTCCCTTAATTCTATTGGTGCACCCTGATTCCTAATGCAGATCACTGATTCTTTGCGTTGCAGCTGCGTCACCCATCCCGTTTGTGCCTACAGGAGTGGTTCTTTCTCATAGGAGCAGCTTGCATGTATTCCATAACACTGGGGTTTACGCTGCAGAGAGTTGTCGTGGTGGAAAAGAATACAGAAGATTTCACATTTGCTTTAATGCTTGTAATCCATATTGGTGAGGACTACTTTCCTTCATACATTTAAAGCAATATTATTTTTAAAGTGTTTTTGAACCCCACAAAACTATATATATATCAATTGATTGAAAGCTTAGAACATGACCTTTCAGAAAATACACATTTTTTTACATTTTATGCAAATTTATTCAAATTATGCATAATTTGGGGTTAAAAATTGAAATTTACTAATTTTCAATATACAATTTTCAAAATGTAACTTCTCCGACATTTGTCATTGGAACTATGTTTTTAAAACAATATATAATTATTTGAACCCTAACAGTAGATTAATGGTATTTTTTGTTTTCAATATCTTGGTCCCAAACATGTAAAAACAACAATTTTAAGAAAAATCAGAAAAAACAATGATTTTTCCCTATATTTGCCAATGTGAACAAAATTTCTGAAAAAGCCACCATTAACTTATTCCTTGTGTCATAAATAACATGTGTAGGCCTACAAATTTTCACGTAAATCCGATGTTCACAACTCGAGTTTTTGCATTTTTCCCCAAAAACCATGATTTTGAGAAAACGACCATTTGTAAAAAATGCTCAAAAATACCCATAGCCTAATTCCATGTAAAATTGCACCCAAAAAAGACCCTCTCTGGCAGTAAGTTTTTGTTTTTCCCGTATACAACATGCCACAAATTTTGTATTCATGGTAAAATACAACTTTTGATTTTCAAAAAAACGACTTTAAGTATTTTATTTACTATTTTTGTTTAAAATTGCATCTCAGAAAACAAAGAAATACAAAAGAATCTATTACATACATTTCTATGCGAAACACTCAATTTTGTCGCGAAACCACAAAATTCCCTTTACTTGAAATGACCGTATCTTCGGAACCAAATGTCCAATTTACTTCATTCAAAAAGCAAATTAAGGACAAAATTAAACATATTTCAAATAAATCAAAAATGGAAAAAAATCAAATGTAACCCCAATTTGTACCTTAATATGAACATATTATATGAACAATGATGAAGGCAGTGGCGTATCCCCCCCCCCCCATATACATGCATGATTGCGACTAAATTGAGTGACAGTGAACATGATGAAAACCATTTTTTCTTGTTACTTTCTCAAAAACCACTGAAATTAGTTTAGGGTCGACCTAAACAAACACATTTACATCGAAAAGGTCCGCTTTTTGAAAATCCCGCACCCCGCCCTTGAAAAAATCCTGCCTACGGGCCTGCTAACTATACATATTTTAAATATATAGATGAAAATATCAGGAGCTCTGTTGTTCAATAGTTGACTTCCTTTTTTCTCTTCTTATCCTGCAGGATTTTGTTCATATCATGTATTATTTGGCATGTTTAGTCATCGCCCATATGAGATCATGGCACATCTTGCTGGCTTGTCAGTCATTCTCTTAGATTGCATTTTGAATTTGGCGCTAACCAACGACAGTTTCGACGACCCCAATGAGCGGGTCATCAAAGTTGTAAGTGTAACGGTGCTTGTATCATTTTTTTGTCGCTCTCAGTTGTCTGTAAATCTATAATTCTTTCTTGTTGAACCAAAAACCTTCCAGAAGCCTCTTTTGCTGGTCAAATGAACTATTAATCTTATTAAAGAAATCACCTTTCTCATTCTACAGACGCGAAAACATTTTCTTACTTTAGGAAGATTATGCTTAAAAAGATAACGTTTCATTAATACATAGTCCTACAATATGGGGCCAAACAATTATGTCATTTCGCTGCTTTGAACGAATATACACTCTTAGAAAAAAAAAAAGGTTCCAAAAGAATTCTTATTTGTCCTATATGTGGAACCCTCTATGGTGTTCACAAAGAACCATTAAAGGTTGTGAAGACCTTCTGGGGAACCATTTCAGGTTCTCAGTGTAACCTGTAAAACCTTTATTGGTTCTTTCAGGAACCCCTTTTGAGGGTTCTAGAGCGATGGTTCCACATACAGGACAACTTAGAACCTTTTTGGAACTCTTTTTTCTAAGAGTGTACATTTAAAAAACAGTGTCCTAACGCCTTAACATACTTCATAAATGGGGCGTATAGCATAAAACCTCAACTTACTGAATATAATGTGTACACGATCTTTCCTCATGACCAGACGCAAAAAAAGTTTTTATTCATACATATAATTTTAAAATACTTTCAAAAATACTTGTGCATATTCATTTATAGGT
>JXSR01S028247.1:0-12900 GCA_000969725.1 Ophiothrix spiculata | reverse complement strand
ACAGTGATTTGGGCTGTGCAATAGTTTGTACTATTGCATGGCATGAATCAAACCTGTGTGATATCATGATATTGAATATAAATAAAACAAATATTGAATGCCGTGAAATAGAAAAAAAAATCACGGCTCAAATCACTGCACTCATGATATAAATTAAAATATCAAGAGCCCTGTCGTTAAATAGTTGACTTTCATTACTTTTTTAAATCATTTTTCTCTTCTTATCATGCAGGATTTTGTTCATATCATGTATTATTTGGCATGTTTAGTCATCGCCCATATGAGATCATGGCACATCTTGCTGGGTTGTCAGTTATTCTCTTAGATTGTATTTTGAATTTGGCGCTAACCAACGACAGTTTCGACGACCCCAATGAACGGGTCATCAAAGTTGTAAGTGTAACGATGCTTGTATCAATTTTTTCTCGTCCTCACCAGTTGTCTGTAAATCTGTAATTCTTTTTCGTTGAACCGAAAACCTTCCAGAAACCTCTTTTGCTGGTCAAAAGAACTATAATCTTGTAAAAGAAATCACCTTTCTCATTCTACAGACGCGAAAACATTTTCTTACTTTAGGAAGATTATATGCTTAAAAAGATAACGTTTCATTAATACATAGTCCTACAATATGGGGACAAAAAATTATGTCATTTCACTGCTTTGAACGAATATACACTCTTAGAAAAAAATGTTCCAAAAGGGTTCTTATTTGTCCTATATGTGGAACCCTCTATGGTGTTCACAAAGAACCATTAAAGGTTGTGAAGCCCTTCTGAGGAACCTTTTCAGGTTCTCAATGTAACCTGTAAAACCTTTAGTGGTTCTCCAAAGGGTGCATACATTTTCAGGAACCCCCTTTTAAGGGTTCTAGAGCGATGGTTCCACATACAGGACAACTTAGAACCTTTTTGGAAATCTTTTTTCTAAGAGTGTTCCCTGGACATTTAAAAAACAGTGTCCTAACTCCTTAACATACTTCATAAATGGGGCGTATAGCATATAAAACCTTAACTTACTGAATATAATGTGTACATGATCTTTCCTCATGACCAGACGCAAAAAAAGTTTTTATTCATGCAATAATTTTAAAATTCTTTCAAAAATACTTCTGCATATTCATTTATAGGTTCGACTAGCAATGGTGTGCTTTGGAACCGTCTTACAATTTTCCACTGGGGTTCGGATTCTGGGTAGATGGCTGAACATTTTCCAGAAGCCCGGATGTGCTGAAACTCATTTGCCAAAACTTTTGAACTGGTTACTTAAAAAACTGTGTTGTGGGAAACAGCTTTATTCATTTCGTTCATCGCCAGAAGTTCTACGTCATCAGCGATTTAATAGAAGATATTTTTGCTGTACATTGCTGACCATGGATCTACAGTATGAGGTATTTATATTTGAGACAGGGGAGGAAGAATGAATTGAAAATTAGAGGAATAAATGTATCTCGTGTATCTACAGTATATAGCAATGTGTAGATGAGAGTTATCTACTATAGACAGCAACGTGTGGATGAGTATTATCTTCAGTATATAGCAACGTATAGATGAGTGTTATCTACTGTAGACAGCAATATGTAGATGATTATTATCTACAGTGGATAGCAACTTGTAGATGAGTGTTATCAACAGTAGATAGCAATGTGTAGATAAGTGTTATCTATAGTAGATAGCAATGTGTAGATGAGTGTTATTTCCTGTAGACAGCAATGTGCGGATGGGTATTATCTGCAGTAGATAGCAATGTGTAGATGAGTGTTATCTACAGAAAAATAGCAACGTGTAGATGAGTGTTATCTACAGTAGATAGCAATATGTAGATGAGTGTTATCTACAGTAGATAGCAATGTGTAGCTGGGTGTTATCTACAGTAGATAGCAATGAGTAGATGAGTGTTATTTACTGTACACAGCAATGTGTAGATGGGTATGATCTCCAGTAGATAGCAACGTGTAGATGAGTGTTATTTACAGTAGATAGCAACGTGTAGATGAGTGTTATCTACAGTAGACAGCAATGTGTGGATGAGTATTATCTAGAGTAAATAGCAATGTGTAGATGAGTTTTATCTACAATAGACAGCAATGTGTAGATGAGTATTATCTACAGTATATAGCAACGTGTAGATGAGTGATATCTACTGTAGACAGCAATGCGTAAATGATTATTATCTATATAACAATGTGTAGATGAGTGTTATCTACAATAGAAAGCAATGTGTAGATGAGTGTTATATACAGTAGATAGCAATGTGTATATGAGTGTTATCTACAGTAGATAACAATGTGTATATGAGTCTTATCTACAGTAGATAGCAATGTATAGATAAGTGTTATCTACAGTAGATAGCAGTGTATAGATGAGTGTTATCTACAGCAGACAGCAATGTGTAGACGAGTGTTATGTAAAGTATATAGCAATATGTATAGATGAGTGTTATCAACAGTAGATAGCAATGTATATGAGTGTTATCTACATTAGACAGCAATGTGTAGATAATCATTATCTACAGTATATAGCAATGTGTAGATGAGTGTTATCTACAGTAGATAGCAATATGTAGTTGAGTGTTATCTACAGTAGATATCAATGAGTAGATGAGTGTTATTAACAGTAGATAGCAAATGTGTAGATGAGTATATAGTAATATGTATATAAATGAAAGTTATCTACAGTAGATAGCAATGTGTAGATGAGTGTTATCTACAGTAGATAGCAAATTGTAGATGAGTGTTATGTATACAGTATATAGCAATATGTATATAAATGAGTGATATCTACAGTAGATAGCAATGTGTAGGTGAGTGTTATCAATAGCAGATAGCAAATGTTTAAGTGAGTGTTATGTATACAGTATATAGCAATATGTATGTAAATGAGTGTTATCTACAGTAGATAGCAATGTGTACACTGTTAAAAATTGTGTTTAGTGAGGAAACACATTTTTGCCTTCACTTTGTAAACATGTTTTAATATTAAACATAGTGTCATTTCGCTAAACATTGATGTTTGATTAGTAAACATTAGTGTTTGATTTCTAAACACCAGTGCCAATACTCTAAACACTTCCTAGTCTACTATGTCTTTGCCTTTACTTTATAAACACACTTTTTACAGTGTAGATGAGTGTTATCAGCAGTAGATAGTAAATGTGTAGATGAATGTTATCAACAGTAGATAGCAAAGGTGTAGATGAATGTTATGTACAGTAGATAGCAATGTGTATGTAAATGAGTGTTATCTACAGTAGATACCAATGTGCTGATAAGTGTTATCAACAGTAGATAGCAAATGTGTAGATGAGTGTTATCTACAGTAGATAGCAATGTGTAGATGAGTGTTATCTACAGTAGAGAGCAGTGAGTGTTATACTGTAGATAGTTATGTCTGAATAAATGTTACCTGCAGTAGATTGCAATGTGTGTGGATTGGTGAGTTTTATCAGAGTATCGAGTAAGTCGATGAGTTATTTGTATAGATATCAACTTGTGGGTGAACACTACATTCAATAGATAGAGTGGAGATGAGCTGAATCACCTACAAGTATCAATATGTAATGAGTGTTATCTACAGCAAATAGCTATGTGAATAAGCGTTATTGCAGATGAGTTACAGTACAGTAGATAGCAATGTGTAGATGAGTGTTATCTACAATATATAGCAATGTGTAGATAACTGTTATCTACAGTAGATATCAATGTGTAAATAGTTATCTACAGTAGATAACAATGTGTAGATGAGTGTTATCTGCAGTAGATAGCAATGTATAGATGAGTGTTTTCTACAGTAGATAGCAATGTGTAGATGAGTGTTATCTACAGTAGATAGCAATGTGTAGATGAGTGTTATACAGTATATAGCAATATGTATGTAAATGAGTGATATCTACAGTAGATAGCAATGTGTAGATGAGTGTTATCAACAGCAGATAGCAAATGTTTAAGTGAGTGTTATGTATACAGTATATAGCAATATGTATGTAAATGAGTGTTATCTACAGTAGATAGCAATGTGTACACTGTAAAAACTGTGTTTAGCGAGGAAACACATTTTTGCCTTCACTTTGTAAACATGTTTTAATATTAAACATAGTGTCATTTCGCTTAACATTGATGTTTGATTAGTAAACATTAGTGTTTGATTTCTAAACACCAGTGCCAATACTCTAAACACTTCTACTATGTCTTTGCCTTTACTCTATAAACACACTTTTTGCAGTGTAGATGAGTGTTATCAGCAGTAGATAGTAAATGTGTAAATGAGTGTTATCAACAGTAGATAGCAAAGGTGTAGATGAATGTTATGTACAGTCGATAGCAATGTGTACGTAAATGAGTGTTATCTGCAGTAGATAACAATGTGTAGATGAGTGTTATCAACAGTAGATAGCAAATATGTAGATGAATGTTATCAACAGTAGATAGCAAATGTGTAGATGAATGTTATGTACAGTAGATAGCAATGTGTATGTAAATGAGTGTTATGTACAGTAGATAGCAATGTGCTGATAAGTGTTATCAACTGTAGATAGCAAATGTGTAGATGAGTGTTATCTACAGTAGATAGCAATGTGTAGGTGAGTGTTATCTACAGTAGAGAGCAGTGAGTGTTATACAGTAGATAGTTATGTCTGAATAAATGTTACCTGCAGTAGATTGCAATGTGTGTGGATTGGTGAGTATTATCAAAGTATCGAGTAAGCCGATTAGTTATCTGTATAGATATCAACGTGTGGGTGAACACTACATTCAATAGATAGAGTGGAGATGAGCTGAATCACCTACAAGTATCAATATGTAATGAGTGTTATCTACAGCAAATAGCTATGTGAATAAGCGTTATCTGCAGATGAGTTACAGTACAGTAGATAGCAATGTGTAGATGAGTGTTATCTACAGTAGATAGCAATGTATAGATGAGTGTTATCTACAGTATATAGCAATGTGTAGATATGTGTTATCTACAATATATAGCAATGTGTAGATTACTGTAATCTACAGTAGATATCAATGTGTAAATAGTTATCTACAGTAGATAACAATGTGTAGATGAGTGTTATCTACAGTAGGTAGCAATGTGTAGATGAGTGTTATCTACAGTGAAGCAATATGTAGACGAATGAGTGTTATCTAAGTAGATAGCAATGTTTTGCAATGTGTTATTTCATACAATTAATCTATGATGTTATCTCTTGCCAGGTTATTCTTATTGTGTTAGTTTTAGAAGATGGAATCTCGGACCTTGGCATTGGCAATAATTTCTTGGTCTTCTGGGTTCTTACACCGTATGCATTACTCTATTTCATTGTAGGACATGTCACGGTAAGCATTTAATAAATAAATGGGAGTGCACCTTGCGTAAAAGGCTTGAAATCTTGAGATCAACAACCCTGCCTTAAAACATATTGAAAATAGTGTTTGAATTAGGCCAAAAAAAAAATTGTCCACCGGCCGGGTCAAATTTGTGGTAAATCCCGACCCGTTTTTTTTTTTCACCAAATCTCTTGATTTTTAATATTTCTTGAGTTGCACAAATATTTTGCCTGATTTCCAGTCCTGAAAATGTTCCAAAATTCACCTTTCAGTAGCAAACAACCATGTATCCCAAAAAAAAAAAAAAACGGCCTGGCCGTCCCCACCACTTTAGGCCTGTGAGGGCAACACAACTATTTTTTTTTGGCCTTATGGGAATTTCAACACACTTGTCTAATGGGTATTAAGAATCATCTCTAAGATTTAAATGTTAAATCTTTGGTAAATGTTAAATCTTTGGAATCTGTTTATATCAAATAAAGATCTTTCTTGGTTATTTGAAGTTCTGAAAATGCAAAGATATTGTTTTCTTCTTTCAGTTTCGAGTAAAAAGCCCAGTCTTAGTGATTGTTTTTCTTGCCTGCAGTTGGCCACTTCCAGTATTCATTGTAAAGATGGTATATGATGTAAGTACAATAATGCAAAAGTCACCAGTTGCAGAAGCTATTGCACTTAGCAGCACCCCTAATATTACTAAAGTCAAGATCTTGTTTTGGCTGGTGACGACAATGATAAGTGGCACTAACTTTTTAAAAATAACATGGTTCAAAGGGAAATTGTTATTTCATTTACCATGCCTCCCTTTGATAGTACACATATGTGCTCAATGCAGAGCACAATGTTAATACGCACGTTAAACATTGCATATGCTTAATTATCTCTGCGCTTGAATCTGACTCACCAATTTATTATCACAGGTAAAAATTGATGCAATGCACACACATTTAAGTTATAAACAATCAAAAGCACAGAGCTAAATAATGATGGTGGTACTTATGTAGGAGTGATATAAAACAAATATAACTGTTTATTTCGTGTGATCGGAGAATATACCGTCCCTCATTAAAAGTTTGATTGTCCATTTCAGTTGCCTCACAGCTTGTGAAATGGAATAATCAAACTTTCAGTTCCGGGTGGTATATTTCTCCAATCACACCCATACTCGGTTTATATTTATATACTATAACCACACATACTCCATTTCTTGAGAGCCATTTTAAAAGACCTGAGGATGTGGAGGAAGTACCCTACACCCTTTAATACTACTTTATTAACCGTTGTATGCTTTGTACAAATTCCTTTCAGGTAGTTGTTGGCTGGCCAGAAGAGAAGGATCACATGTTAGAAATCATCACCTTGTTCCTCGGTGTAGTTGGTCTTGCAATGAGAGTCACAGTGTTTGTAGGAGTAGGTTGGCCATGTTTACAACAGTGCAATACACTATTCAAAAGGTCAGTGGGCTAACTTACAGGCAAAATTCTCATTTTTGCTGAAGGTTCAATCGATATCATAATTATTACAGTATCACTGCAGTATCATTCTCTATTCCAAATTAGAACTTGTCAAGTTCCTTCGCACTTATCATTCCTGTGACCAAAATCAGCCTGTGACCTATCCCATTTAGTGACCAAGCATCGAGCGTGTGCCGAAGCGGCTCACACGAGTAGTTCAGCTGAGCCGCCAGCATTATCCAGCTAGGCTAGTGGAAAATATACTCTATAAATCTTGATGTATGCAACAAGCAGCCGATTAACACACATAAAACAATATGATCATACGGGGAAATAAATAAGTCCATATTTTTCAATCATAACCACGTCCAAAATCTTGCTGAATTTTCAGGTGAACTTATTTCAATGTTTGTCCATGTGGTAGCAACTAAATTTGGGACAAATAATACCAAAATCATGAATGATTCATCTACAAAAATATTAATGTGCAGTGATTTAGTCTTAATCAATCCTTTTTTTTTTCAATTCAATTAATCAATAATTTCTAATCTCTTACACAATACAAAAACCCCAGTTCACAATGTTGTAGAATAAAAGTGATATGCTATGGATCTCGTAACAGAGTCTGATTACTTGTGCATGCTGCAAGGTTTATAGAGATGATTCTAAATTGCGCCTGCTGGTTGGTACAATGCTCTTGGATCAACTAATGTGTGCCAAAAATATAGACCAGGAGCAATTTTTCAGTCAATTTTTACTGAAACTGCTCCTCATCTTTGTTCCAAAGCTTGCTGCTGTTTCAACTCTTGCGAAGAATCTAGTTCTGTTTTGTTACAGGACAACGAAATATAAATAATACTTTGGCAAATCAAAATCTGGTTTGTGAGTATTTTTCTGTATTATATTCATTGGAAGGATTCCTTGTTTTCAATTTACTAATTTTGTATTTTGTGAAATTTCCATTTCAGAAGATTTTGTGATACAGTAAAACCATCTTCCACAGATATTGAAACTTTTGACCCCAATGCAAAGCTCCATAGAAATAATTCTTTACGTGAACTCCAAGAAATGTATCCACCTGCAGGAGAAAGTGAAGATTATCAGGGATACTTATGAGATTAACAAATTTTAATTTGGATATTTTTCAAATGTGCAATTATATAATGATCCTAAAATGGATAAAATAAATGCTGAACTAGATTGTATACAGCATCCCCCTCGAGTTAATGTTAACCGATACTAGACCATGCCAATATTTGGTATTTTATGCTGCTGAGGGATGTCAGTATTCATAACGAGGCAAAGTATGGTATGATGCATCAACACTGATTCTGTACGTATCTGTGTGTCAGTTAGTAACGGTGCATCATATGATGCCATACTTAGCTTCAGCGGAAAAATACACCAATTATGGGAATGGTCTATTATTGGTTAACACATCAACTTGAGGGGGATGCTCCTATTGTTGCCAAGAATAATGTTAAAAAACAGTATTGTAAAAGCTCTTATAATACTTGCTTCTTAAGACAGTACATAAAATAAACACATTTGCTTACAGGAGCCATCGGTTCACACTTTCAATCACTATTGAGGACATAACACTATAATCTACAGAGGCTTTCACTCACATATTTCTCGCCAATATTTGTGCAATACATCAATACCAAGAGACATCCTCTCCTACGCAAATATCTACAATCAATGTCTCCCTAGTGAGCAAATGTATTTGAATTTGATGTACAACCTTAAGATACAAATGATATTGTATGCTCATGATAATTGTATACATATTATACAAATATTGACTGCTTTGAAGGGCATAGTTAAAATTATTTCCTTGATGTGATTTCAAAATTGTGTTAATGCTCAAAGCAAAATACCCCCAAACAAAAAAGCAGTCAATATTTGTTAATAAACAGATTTTTGTGTTATCTAGTTGGTTTAAAGATCCATTTCGGCACTTCAAATTTTCCCAATAATGTTTATATTTCTTTTTTCAATGTTCATGCCATGTGGCATGTACAAGATAACTAGCCTATGTATAGTCCAATGCTAGGATCTTTGTTCTTTTTAATGATTCACCACATTACAATATACCACACTGACTGGAAAGCCCGGGTTCTAGATAGACAGCGGATCTCAGCTCCCAAGGGAAATCATTTGGCTATGTAGAACTTGGGCTTTCTAGTATGTGGTATAAATGATATGATAGTGGATTTATATGGTCATTAGATTCTCATGAGGCTCGATGCAAGAGTCTAATGACTTGCCATCCCATACCAAGATACATTATATCTAATAATGGTCTCTGTTTCACCCTTTATCTAGTAGTCTTACGTACCATTTCCACTCGTCCAATTCAATAATGATTTTCTGAATGTAGATTGTCTTTACAGTTGATTTATTTCATATCAGTATACCCAAAATAGATAAAATACTGTGATAATGTTTTATTCATAGAGAAGGATAATTTGTCAAAGTTTGCGAGTTAAAGTATTTACTATTGTTGTTTCAAATAATTTTCGGACATGAAAATTCCCTGCGTCACAGTATTGTGTGTGCAATTTACATAAATACGTAACGCTTTCCATGCGCGCGCGATGTTGCAGTACTGGAAACGGCGTTGCCTTCTTCCTGATGTCCTGTGCTTGTCACAGCTTGTGGATACGTGTTGGCTGCGTTCAAATTGTCAGTTCGTGTCCGAAATTTATTTGAAACAATAATAATTTAAAGTGTTTGTCAGATACAAATAGTTGAATTAGACAAGAGGATACGGTTTACTATTAACATCCTGCCCCTAATTATGAATCAATGAAACCAGGAAAGTTGAAGTCTCCTGAATCCTGATGAAACCAAGATATTCAATTCAAATTTCTAGTATTCTATTTGATAGAAAGTACAGCCTAAAATTTGCTGTTAATATCAATGAAAAAATAACTAAAGAGCAGCAGCTGCATATGTATTTTTGTAATAATTTCTGTAAAGAAACAATAAAGTCATATATAAAATATCTTGATAATTTGTGTTAAAAGTGTTGCTTATTTTATTGTTTTCATTAAAACTGAGAATAAGAGACTTGAGTTTAAATTGTATAATATTGGCCTACCACACTTCGTATATTAAAGTTGTTTTGCATCAAATAGCATGTCCTAACCAATCTTATCCAACATCCGTATCACAATGCATTATTGCTTGGGAGATATGTTCTGGACAAGGTATACAGAAGATCATCAATAATGTGAAAGTTGATACTGCCCTTCATCTCGTTTCATGGTGGTATCCCCTTTCTTATATAATCTAGATTTCTGTTTTCATTGTCTGAAGAATAGTGGTACAGAGTTTGGTACGGTTTTCCCCCTTTTACCTCTTGCATTATTTAAAATGTACAGGTTTTTTTTTGGAGGTGATGGGTTCGCTTCAATAAATAAAATCAATGACCTGACACCTGTTTTTTTTTATTTTGCTTAAAAATGTACCATCTCAGAAGCTTTTAAACAATGAGGTTTTATGAATATAACATTTGACTAAGAAAATATAATACAACTGAACACTTGGTTCGTTTTTAGCACTTTGCCAGTTGTGATTTAATTTGATACAATATTAAGACAAATGTTTTTGATGCTTTCGATGTTCATTGAATCAAACATATTTCAGTACAAGACTTTAATTATTTGTACGATATTTAACACACTTTGCTGATAATTACAGTGGTACCTCGTAATACAACAACCCTGATAATACAAGGTAATCACTCTACATCAGGGGTTCTCAACTAGACCTTACAATGTTTTTTAGAGTGTTAAAGCGTCAATCAGTACTTGTCAAAGTGCCAAATTTGGTAAAATGTTATATGATTTTGATAATATGAGCTCCTGATAATAAAAGCAAAATTATATGGTCCCAATAATCTTGTATAAGGAGATTCCACTATGTATCAGTCAACCTATTAACTGTTAACAATAGTGATGTGAACTAAAATGCCTTGTCTAGCATATTATACATACTGATCTCATTCTTAGTACAATTGTCACCATAGTTTCCCACCCTCTGAAGAGAGATAGCTCTCAATCTAGCACATACAATTAATGGTCAACAAAGAGATATCTATTTCCAACCCCTCACCACCTCCCAGGCTTGTTTGTGATAAAAGTAATTGAGTTTCAAGTTTCAAATAAAAATATATTGGACATCTTAGTGTTCACTGTTTATATTTATATTTGAAATGTTTAATAATAAATACTAACGGTAAATTTAGATAAAACCTAGAAAGCCAAATTTAGATAAAACCTAAAACATGTATTCACATTTTTATACAAAATTGGATAGATTCAGCCCATATTTATTGGTCGAGCTATGAGTTGCAAAAATATTGGGCGAGACGTAATCGAGCCCAATATTTTAAAACTCATAGCAAGACCAATAAATATTGGGCGTAAATCATCCAATTTTGTCATTGTCATGCGTACCGTACCGTCCGATATTATCATGTATCAGACAGCTCAAAGCATGAATGATAACAAGGAAACAAGGGTGACAAGATGATATCAGACATGTCCCAACATTAAAAGAGAGCATGGAAAATGGGAAAAAATGAAGACTTGCTTTAAAATTAATAAATCACTTCACTGGCAAAAACAAAGATCATGCAAAAATTATCAAAGCACATTCATCTTCTACATACTGTGTAGATAACATCATAGGAGTTCACAACCCATGAGGAGTGTTCATCATAATAAAGTCTCTATAGCACATCTCATCACATCAGACTGCATCAAAGGTTTCGAAAAATCATCAATTAAATCAAAATAATGGTGTTGCCCTGCTGTCACTTGTTATATTATATTACATGGGCTGTGTTATAAATATGTTAGAATTGGGTTTTCTCTCTTTGAATTCACTGAGTTTGGCAAACCTCTGAGTATTTGTAAGTCATTTTATTTTGTTCTGATGCAAACACAGTTGAAGTTGGTCGATAAGAGTTACTATGTTGATACTATGATTTAGATTCTGATTCCTCTGAAGTGGCGGCTACTGGTGGTGCATCTTTTGGAAGAACCTTTGAAAAAGAAAAGTAACAAAGGTCCAGTTATCATGCTGGTAAGTAACTTAAACTCTTAGGTCTGTATTCCAGAAAGGTGTTTAGCTAAATCAAGGTTTTATTTCTCGTCAACAGCACGACTCATTGAACTGTTCCGCTTGAAAGCTGCAACAATGCGTATCATTCCTGGACAGTTAATGCTTAGTTAAACAATTGTTTAGCTAAACATCTTTCTGGAATACGGGCCCTAGTATTTTGACATTTGTGAAATTGGATATGATATAGATAGATCCCTTAAACAAGTAGATCAATGCATCTCTAGTATTGCCTTACGTAGTGGTTCTTGTAAGGTTCCACATGATCCACCTATCTAAAATCTTGACCTCATATGACCTTTGACCCTGGAATGTGACCATGACCTTATCAACAAATTACCCTTATGAAGGCCATAAATAAAATTTGGTAAAATTCAAATTTCAAACTTTTCAAATTTGGCATTTTCATTCAATCTTACAACTTGATCTTATATGAAATTGATTTTGGTATGTGACCTCGTAAATAAATGAGGGGTTCCACCTACGACCCAAATTTGGTTAAAATATATATAAGCATGCAGAAGTTGGAGACAAATGTGAAAGTTTTTCACAAAACCTTAATAACACACATACATCATCTACAAACACCCCATATACAGAGTGGGGAACTGGTAGATGTCTCTGGCTAAGATGGGATTTTCTTTTGAACTGCATTCAGCCAAAATCAAGGTTGAATGATCGAAAACCTTACAAAACAATTTGGTAATATCATAATTCAACATAAACTTGAAATTTCTATCATCACATTACAAAGTGTGAAGCACAAGATCTAATGTTAGAAGTTACAATGGTTGAATTTGGTTTTTAAAATTAAGTCCTCCGTTACTAGCTTAAATACAGTGATTGGATAAATAGGCCTCCTCCTTAATTTGGAGGTTAGTAGTTTGATGTTAGAAGTTCCATCTCTATAATTTCAATCATATTATTATTTCAATTTATTGTTTCAACATGCTTCTTACAATTTTGGTCTGTGTAGATAACATCATAGGAGTTCACAAACCATGA